>NW_020769343.1:5483925-5627047 GCF_900518735.1 Pseudonaja textilis | reverse complement strand
AGAAAGAAAGAAAGAAAGAAAGAAAGAAAGAAAGAAAGAAAGAAAGAAAGAAAGAAAGAAAGAAAGAAAGAAAGAAAGAAAGTAGACAAATTATCCATGAGTTAGGGTTAGGGTTAACCCTAACATCACAATCCATTGATATAACTAAAAATGAAAAGAAATGTGATTAAAAAGGTATGACATAGATTGCTCAGTTTAATTAAGAATAAGTAATTAAATCCATTTGGTTTGAGGACTGGACTTGGTAAAATCAAATGAAGAGGGAGGAGGGAGGGAGGGAGGGAGGGAGGGAGGGAAGGAAGGAAGGAAGGAAGGAAGGAAGGAAGGAAGGAAGGAAGGAAGGAAGGGCAGTATTGATCAATCATCCCCAATGTGTTACTCTTGGGATTGTGAATCTAAGAATTTTCACTCAGTTGGAAGCTTCAGTGCCAATTATTCTGGAGGACACCAAGTTAGGGAAAGCTGAAATAAATTCCACAGATCTTGTTCTCTATAAAATATAGATTAGCAATCCTTTATTACGTTTTTTCTAAAACAAAAAAAATGCTCGAGTCATTACAATCAGTTATCAGTGCAACTGTTTCTTAATTTTGTTGCTTTTCCTTTGCTTTTTACATTGATTAACATCAATTGAGTTTTTTCATAGTTGATGTTGTGCAACTAGTCCATTTTTCCTTCCCTAATGGGTTCCCTATGGTGAAAAAAAAGGAAGGAATAAATGATGTGAAAAGGAGGGACCATTATAGGTAGAAGAGATAGGGGTCTTTTTAGGGCTTTGACTCTCATTCTGGTGTCGTATCATTCAAAGACTTATCTCCAGATAGGCTGGGAGAAACAATTGCTGAGAGGAGGAGACCTGGCTTGACAGTCTGTTCAATCAGAAAATAAATGACTGGAGACTTGGAGGGAGACATGTTCACTGCAGCAGAAGGAAGAGAAGGATAGAAAAGGCCTTGTTTTTAGTGAAGCACCAGAATGTTTAACATTTTACAGTCCATTACCGCTGCTTTGCAGACATGGATTACAATCAATAGAATAGGATGCCAAGCTGCAGGGATGGAGTATAATACAGGTAAGCCGAGCTCAGTGTTACAGATCAACATATTCCTATTGCTTTTTCCAAGCTGGTAAGTTATACGTTGTACCAGTGAAGCTGTTCATTTCACAAAATGGTTCCAGTACTTAAAATTGCAAATTTTAAAATTGCGAAGAATTATGGGGTCCTTGTGCTCTCTGAGCTTTAGTTATTTGCTTGCAAACATTTCATTAGAGTTTATGAGACTAGTTTATGAGCTAATGCAAGTTTATTCCCTGTTTATATACAGAAAGCTGCCCTGCTGGAATTGGTGGGGTTGTGGTTTCATTTTGCTAAAAGTGATGGGGTTGCCGTTGGTGGAGTTGTGGTTTTCATGTTTGTAAAATTATTTGTAAACTTTGCAGATTAAATAATTGGAAACACATCGGTTGCCTCATGATAAATGTCATTTCTACTTAAGAGTGTTGTAGAGAAAGTCACATGTTCAATAATAAAACAGGCTTCCACAATCCATGTGAGTGAATTATTTATGAAAATTTACTTTCACATTAAATTTAGCAATTCAGAATTAGTATTCACATAAATCAGCCTCATTGTAGCTATAATATCATAGTGTTTGCAATGTTTTCAGGGGTGTGCCATATACAACTCGCTGAATCCTGCTATTGGGAATAAAAAGGCCAGAATCAGAAAATAAACAGAAAGCAAATACAGAATAAACCCAAAGATAAGTCTGAAGTACAAGATTAAAGCAAAAATTGTAGCACTAGGCTATAGCCCTTTCCTTCATCTTGAAAACAATGATCAGATATCTGTAGAGAATAGAGGTGGAATCTTCAAAAAATATCTTTCGTGATGTGAATGTGGAAAAATGAATCTACTTGTCCAGCATTTGGCTTCACTTGGCTTCACATTATTAGTCAACTACATTTTTCTCCATCATCTAATAGCTTACATTTGCATTACTTGAATTTTGTACAAATGCTTTTGGAACAGCATGCTTGCTTTTTAACTAAAAATGTCTATCTTATATCTTGATATAACAGAATAATGGAGTTGGAAGGGACCTTAGAGGTCTTCTAGTCCAACCCCCTACTCAGGCAGGAAACCCTATATCATTTTAGACAAATGGTTGTCCAATCTCTTCTTAAAAACCTCCAGTGATGGAGTGCCCACAACTTCTGAAGGTAAGTTGTTCTACTAATTAATTGTTCTAATTATCAGGCAATTTCTTCTTAGTTCTAGGTTGCTTCTCTCCTTGATTAGTTTCAATCCATTGTTTCTTGTCTCACCTTCTGATGCTTTAAAACATAGGTTGACCTCCCCATTTTTTGTGGCAGCCTCTTAGATATTGGAATTCTATTATCATGTCACCCCTAGTCCTTCTTTCATTAAACTAGACATCCAATTCCAGCAACCATTCTTTATATTAGCCACTGTTCTTTGGCAAAATTCTCAAAGGCTGAAATCTAAGAAACTGGAGACACATTAGAAAAGAAAAGTAACCTTGGCAAAGTAAAAGACAGATCAAGGAATTTCTAGTTGAGTGCCATTTTTGAGTAAAAAGGAGAATATAAATCAAATAATCCCTTGCTTTCCTTCAACAATATAATACCATTTTGTCAGGCTTATAACCACTCAGAGCATGTATGGTATGGGTCAGTGGTGGCTAACCTTTTTGGCACTGAGTGCCGAAATGGGAGCATGCATGTGTGTGTGTCCCAGAAACCAGAAGAGCAGCTCCCCAACGTGTGCACACGGGAGCGCCAGAAATCAGAAGCTTAGCTTCCCGGCACATGCATGCACGCCGGCCACCTGGTTTTCCTGCTTCTAACATGCATGCGCACATAAACCAGCTGGTCAGCGCATGCATGCACTCCGGGAAGCTGCTCTTCCAGTTTCCAGCGCTGCTGTGCACACAAAGACCAGCTGGCCAGCACATGCATGTGCTCCAGTCTGCTGCTCTTCTGATTTCTGGTGCTCCCATGTGCATGAAGACCAGCTGGCTGGTGCACATGTGCATGCAAAGACCAGCTGGCCAGTGCGCATATATGCTCCAGAACCTGGAAGAGCAACAGGCGCTGGCTGGCATGCCCAGAGAGATGGCTATGCATGCCACTTTCAGCACGTGTGGCATAGGTTTGCCACCATGGATATAGGTAATACTCAGGAGACTTATGAACAGTGTCTTCCAGAGAGCCTTCTTTGAAATTCAGGAAAAACACTAATATGTTGGCAGCCAAATACCATCCTACCTGAACACCAACATCTGTTGTAAGAAAGAATGACTATGGCCCAAAATAAAAATAAAATTTGCAGTCTTGCTTACGTTTGCAATACCATTGATACTACTATTAATTGCACACATTACATTTTAGCAATAGCAATAACAATAGCACTTAGACTTATATACCACTTCACAAGTGCTTTACACTATGTGGTTTACAGTGTCAGGCTGTTGCCCTCAACAATCTGGATCCTCATTTTACCAACCTTGGAAAGATGGGAGACTGGGTTAACCTTGAGCTGGTCAGGATCGGATTGCTGACAGTGGGCAGATTTAGCCTGAAATACTGCATTCTAACCACTGTGCCACTATGACTCATTTTCCTTTCAAAAAGCTCCAAACTCCAACAAACTGAATGTAATCTTGTCACACATCCATAAGCATCTGGTTCAAACTATGATGATGAAAACCATGATGAAGCATGCAATGCAACATCATAAGGAAATCCAAGTCATACATGATCCCAACATCAGACACGTTACTGACAGTTTTACATTGTGATATCAGTAAACATATTATATCCTTTGTCCTGTCCCTATGGATGCTTATTTACATCATTCTCCCATGACACTTGCCATGTGCATAGCAATTATGAGACTTTCAAGAGTCACTTTTAATTTCTTTTTACATGCAAATGTATCTTTATTAACTAGCAAATATGGGCTTATTCACACTGCTCAGTTACCCATCCAGAACAGATCATAGCCATTTTTACAGGGAAGTTAAAAATGGTATCACTTTTGTACTGGGGTTTATGCATTCTTGTTTGTAAGGAGAATGTTTTGTTCTGTTTGATTTGTGTTATTATTAAATCTCAAATTTTATCTGTTATTTTAGGATTAGAGGGCAGGGTGTTTGTACACCATTTAGAGACCCCTGGAATTGGATGGCTATAATAAATAATAAATAAATGGTTTAATTAATTAATTAATAAAAATAGTCCTTTCCTCCTATTGCAGACAAATTTACTTTTTTTCCTCATATACCACCTTAAGCTGTCCATTTTGGTCAGTGTTTTGTTGTTTGCCAGACTAGCCTAAATCATTGGCTCCTTTGGAGAGGCAACTACGTCCCTTAGCTAAGTCAATAGTTACCATGATCCCTAGTGTCTTCTCAAGCTATTTTTATCAAGAATCCTATAACATTACAAATGGAAGTTTGCAACACTTCTATCTCAAGAGACTATAAAGACAATAAAATCAAGCAATATTGGACTTATTGCATGCACATTTTTAAAAAGAGCCCAGGGAATAGTAGCTAGCTTGGAGGAAAAGTAATAAACACAGGCACATACATTTTTTGCCAAATTTTGAAGCCCGAACCTATTCCCAAGATAAGTACAATGATCACTGTTATGTCATCACATTCCTAAGATAGATAGATAAATAGAGGAGAGAGAAAGAGAGATGATATAAGATAGATAGATGATAATGAAAGGATTAGAGCATAAAAAGAGTGGGTCTGGCTCAATCCTTGATTCTCTGCTGGGCTGGGCTGGGCTGGGCTCCCTTGTAATGTGCTAACTGCAAAGATAAAGTTTCCAGGCAAATTGCCAAACTTAGCCTAGCAAAGTAACCTTTTGTAAAATGCAAAATCTGCCTGTTTGCTGCAAGTAACTTAAAATGTGTTTTCTTAATGTGCGAAACAAAGCTCTGGACTAAAAAATGTATTTCTTTCCAATCTAAGGTTCCTTTGTTGGCAGAAGTGCTGAAAAAATTTCATGAGCTTTGCATGATATGAAATAATGTTTCTATAGCAATGACAATCTTTCCATTATGTACAGACTATAAAGAGAAAAAAAATATTTAGTTAGCGTGCATGCCTGCTTTTTTCTCTGCCTGCTCTGTTTAAGCGGGAGACAAAAAGGTCTCCCAGTTTTTGCTTTTTGGCCCAAAATAAAACTGATTATCAGTAGCCTCGTGTTCAGAGTTTCGCTGGATTCATCAGATTCTGAGCTGCACTTGAAAAACCTTACAATAGTAAATGATAGATGATAGGTGTGTGTGTGTGTGTGTGTGTGTGTGAGAGAGAGAGAGAGAGAGAGAGAGATCATAGATAGGAGATAGATGATAGATATATAGATATATAGATTATAGATACAGGTCAATAAATGATAGATAGATAGATAGATAGATAGATAGATAGATAGATAGATAGATAGATAGATAGATAGACAGACAGACAGACAGACAGACAGACAGACAGATAGCTAGAGATTTTCTTCTCTTGCCAACAGGCTCATTTAGTGAAAGTTTGAAATTACAATGCTGTAAAAAAAATCCAGCTCCTTGCACTTACAACCATTATAGTAATGTGAACAGCATTTGGTTATGTTGCAACCAATGCACATTTATGATTTCCCAAATATTTTACTTATTTTATTTATTTTGTCAAATACTTACAATATAATAGAAATAAGAATAAACATAAGTTTAAATATAAGAAATAGGAACTAGTAATTGGGGACAATAGGACAGGGACGGTAGGCATGATTGTGTGCTTATGCACGCCTCTTACAGACCTCTTAGGAATCGGGTGAGGTCAATAGAGGTTAGTTTGGGGGTAAAGGAGTGGGGGTTTGAGCAAGTGACAACAGAATCAGGTAGTGAGTTCCAGACATTGACCACTCTTTTGCTGAAATTGTACTTCCTGCAATCAAGTTTGGAGTGGTTTACATTTAGTTTATATCTGTTGTGTCCTCTTGTGTTGTTATGATTAAAGCTGAAATATTCATTAACTGGTAAGACATTGTAACAAATGATTTTATGTACTATGCTTAAGTCCAATCTTAGTCGGCAGTTCAAGTTTGTCTAGGCCTAGAATCTCAAGTCTGGTGGTGTAGGGCAGAGGTCCCCAACCACCGGTCCATGGAACAATTTCTACTGGGCCGCCGGTTTGCTGGGCACCACCATCTTGTTTTGATGAAAAAGTGTTTCCGGTGAGCTTTTCCGGGTAGAAAGCGGCGTTTGGGTGCTGAAAGACTCCTCGCGCCTTAGTTTCATCGAGGGGGGGGCGGCTTCGAACAAAACTAAGGCGCGAGGATTCTTTCAGCATTCATGGCAAGGCAAGCCGAGCGACCGTCCAGAAGCCGTCGCGAAGCCCATCGACACAGGTACAAAGGAGGAGTTGAAGGTGGCGGGGAGAAGCGGGGGATGGCTGGCTGGCCAGTTGCTCGGCTCGCCTTGCCATGCGTGCTGATGCTGGTACCGGGCCGTGGATGATTTTGTGATGCCGGTACCGGGCCGCGGCACAAAAAAGGTTGGGGACCACTGGTGTAGGGTATTATGTTGCAAATAGAGGAATGTCGTACTCTTCTGGTAAAATACTTCTAGACTCGCTCAATTGTATTTATGTCTGATATACAATGTGGATTCCAGACAGCAGAGCTGTATTCAAGTATTGATCTAGTAAAAGTTTTGAATGCTCTAATTTGCAAATCAGTATTACCAGAGGAGAAGCTTCATAAAATTAGATTAACAACTCTTAAAGCCTTTTTGGCAATACTGTTGCAGTGAGTTTTGGCACTTAGATCATTTGATATGGGAACTGCAAGGTCCTTGACAGAGTAAGGGTCATCAACAAGGTCATATCCACCCAGCTTGTGTTTGGTGTATTGATTTTTTTTTACCAATGTGTAGGACAGATCATTTATTGGTCAAGATTTGGAACTGCCACCTGACAGACCATTCAGACATATAATCAAGGTCGTTTTGAAGGATGGTAGCATTGTCGGTGATGTTGAATAGTTTTACGTCATCAGTGAAGAGGATGCAGTTGCTTATAAAGTGATCGCAAAGGTCATTTATATAGAGTGTAAAGAGTGTGGGTCCTAAAATGCTCCCTTGGTGGACACCACTGTTAACTAGTGCAGGGTTTGATAGGGCGTTTTCTATTTTTACTATTGTTGCCTGTTTGACAGCAAGGCAGTAATACACTTGTGAAGGAATCCAGAAATGCTGTAAAAATTTAATTTTAATAGTAGTTTGTCATGGACCATTGAGTCAAAGGCTTTGCAAAAGTCTACATCTATTGCTTTGCCCTGGTCAAGTAGTGTAGTCCATATGTTTTTGCAGTGTAGAAGTTGCAAATTGTAGGACAATTTTTTTCTGAATCAAAATTGTTTATTGGAAAGTGAGTTGTTTGACCCAAGGTGGAAGGTAATGCATTGATTAATAATTGATTCCATAACTTTGCACGTGACAACAACACAATGAGATTGGTCTGTAGTTTTCAACCAGGCAGAGTTCACCTTTTTTGAAGACTGAGATGACCATTGCTAAAGACCATAGGTTTGGTAAGGAGCTAGTTCTGAATAATATCTCATATATTATGCTTAGGGGTTCTGCTATGGTAGTGAAGAGCTTTTTAAAGAAATATGCACATAAGCCTCAAGGCCAATAGATAAGGATTGTTTTAGGTGACCTAGTGCATTTTCTATATTATCTTCATTAAAGTCAATTTGTAGATCATTGCAGTTAATTGTTGTACGATTAGGAAATGTGGGGCATGAGCCATTACTGTTTACAAAGACTGAACATGTTGAAGAGGTTTGTCTTAATGGCTTCATCACTATAGTCTTCCCCATTAGGTCCTTTTAGGGATGGGATGGTTTTTGAGTCTTTAAAGTTTGGGTTTACAAAGTTATAGAAGGCATGGGTGGATTTTGTGCATAGAAGATTTTCCTCTTGCTTGCAGTGTAATTGGTGCATTCTGCCTTTATCTGTCAACGTAATATGGTTACAATAAGCAGAGGTAACAGAACACATGACAGTACAATTGAAAATCTGGTCACCTAATTGTGATGATGCTCTTAATGAACAAATGGGAAGTGATATAACTCAATCATAGTCATATGAATTTTTGCTTAGCAACCACAGAACTTAGCAATGGAATTGCCACTGCCAACTGTGGTCACTAAGCATGAATACCTGTAACTTTAGAAGATGCTGGAGACAGAGAATTAAGAAAAAAATTATTATTTTAAAGGTAATTGTTGTACACACATGTCCGTGTGTTTTAACTCTGCACTTCTACATTCAAAATTTGTGTGGGTATTTCATTAATAAGTCCTCATCAGACATTCAGATAATCTCAAAAGCTCTAGGAAGCTAGGACAAGAACCACCTGCATTCTTCACAGCAACAGAACTCTAACCAGTGGTGGGATTCAACTTTTTTTACTATCAGTACTGTGGGCATGGCTTGATGGGCATGGCAGTGGAAGGATACTGTAAAATCTCCAGTCAGAGGTGTATTTGCCGGTTCTCCAAACTACTCAAAATTTCTGCTACCGGTTCTCCAGAACTGGTCAGAACCTGCTGAATACTACCTCTGTTCTAACCCAAATGGAATGGTTTTCCATGGGCATAAAATTCTTATGACAATAAGACAATCTCATTTTTTAAAAATAAATATTAAGGCTAGATTTTCTACAGAATTTGAACTAAAGTACTGCATGAGAGGTACCTGAACAAAATAATGCTTCTATAAGATATGAAGGCCAAATTATTCATGATTTATCAGTATTTTCAACAAAAGAGAAAAATAATTTCTATTATACAATATCACAAAATTATACAAAAAGTACAAAAATCATTAAGATCATTTTTTGTCACATTTTACTAATGCTTCTAATTAAACTGGGCTAAATTCAAAGTTTCAAACTAACCATGACTTGCAGATTTTTATTGAAGTTGACACAGCTTCAGCGCACAAGATTGGTCAATTTGCTAAAATCCCTAAAGCTGCCTAACACCACCAGCCAAAAATGAGTATCTATGCATTGACCCATAGCCTAATTATTCACTTTTAATATACTCTACATTGCTTTCACTACTGATCACTCAAAAGATAGAAGAACTTTAATTTGTGTTAAAGAAAAAGTATTAGGCACATTTTCAGAAATATAAGACATACTGTGAATGCTATTTTCAAATTTCTTCTCTCTTAACACTTGCAGAGGTCAAATGAAATGTTAATGCCACCTTTCTGGATGAAGGTGACCAAGATAAATTATATCATCTGGTGTTAGCAATTTGGTACTACATAATTTTTCAGTCCCATTTCTGATGAAACAAGAGCATACAGCCTTTCATTAATAATTGCTTCTACAAATAGTTGTTTTTAATTACAATATGGTTGCAATCAATCATTCTACTTTCATATCTTCAGGTCTTCTCATGAAAAAGAAAAAGGAGGACAAGGAGGAGGATACTTGTAATCCTTGTCAAATGAATGATAAGCAAAAGCAATTAGAAGTTATCAGAAAAGAGCCAGATATGGTTAGAAGAGATGACGGGACAGAAAATGGAGTATAAGCCAGAATTATTTTTACTTAACATTATGACAGAAAGATATAGCAAAGAGGACATTTACCTGTCACAGCAGTAAGAATGATTTTTGCCCCAAAATGGAAAGATAGAGAAATTCCCAATGAAGGTGAGGTAATAAAGAAGATATTGATATGTGCTAAATGGATAGATTCAGTGGTGAGGTTCAAATTTTTTTTACTACTGGTTCTGTGGGCATGGCTTGGTGGGCATGGCGGGGGAAGAATACTGTAAAATCTCCAGTCAGAGGTGATATTTGCCAGTTCTCTGAATTACTCAGAATTTCCACTACTGGTTTTCCAGAACTGGTCAGAACCTGCTGAATACCACCTCTGGATAGATTCACTCTGGCATTAAAAAATCAGGAAGAGACAGAATACTACAAAATATGGAACAAATTTTACCAATAGTGGGAAAAGAAAGGAAGGGCTCAGAATAAAAAATAGGATCTGTAGAATGGGTAATTATGGATAAAAATGAATTGTACAAATGTATAAATGCATAAATGTATATAAAATATGTATTATGTATGATAACATGTTTGACAAAAAGGAATATCAGGATGATCACACCATGTCCAATGTTTTAATAATTTAATCAATGAATTTGTAAAAATCATTTTTTAAAAAGAAAGAAAAATTTCATAGTCATTGGATGAAAGTCAGGGCCCTCTTATGGTTCAGTGACAAACTAATGAAGGAAAAGAATCAAGCAGAAAAAATGTTCTTGTGACGGAGGAATACAAATGGTGGGAAGTGTGCTGTGGCTGGTATTTTTAAATTTGTTCAGAAGTGATCTGAAAGTAAGGATGAGCCATGTTTAAGGAAGTATAAGAATTCTGTCACCGACATTCCCAGAGAATTCGGCATAAGATGAAAGTTGCCCACAAGCAAAACCTTTTTTTTCCCCAAGGGGGTTGAAAAGTAGAAACACGCAGAAGTGGATGTCTGTGCAACTCAGTGAATACACTCTGTGCAGCAGGGGAATTACCATTATGAAAAATACAAAATCTTTTTTAAGAAGGAAGGAATCTAAATAAAATTGCCAGGATCAAAAATCTTTTAAATACAAGCATAACACAATCCTACTTAGAATACTGTGTGTAGTTCCAGCCATCACACATCAAAAATGACCCTGTGGAGATGCCCTTTAGGCGCAGAACAATTAGAAAAGATGAGGCGTTTCTTTTTCTGTTTTGGGGGAGTCAAGATTTAAGATTGTTGAAGAGATAAGAAAAGTTCAGAAAACCAACAACAAAGGATTACAGCAAGTCTTCAGAGAGCAAAGGTTGCACATCTGAAAGCATCTGAGCTTGGAACAAAGGCAAGTAGACTGGGGCAAGATCAAAGCTATAAAGAGTGTCAAGAAAAGAGAGGTTTCATTCTCATCATACAATAATACTAGATAATATAAAACTTCAGGTCATCCAGTTGAAGCTGAATTGCAGTAAATACCCCTACAAAGGGAACATATTTAAGCAATGCAGTTTATTCATTGGTTTATTGTATAGGATAGGACATTAGGGATACAAATTATAGGAAGGAGGTGGGAGGTTTGGGGATCATCAAAATTGATGGTTTCCAAGCGATTAGGCAGATTAATGAAGAAACATTTGTATCAATATCATCTATATCACACATCAGAAGAAATTATTTCTGAATGTCATCTACTTGAGATGCATTTGTGTTATTCTTATGGATAAATACCAGAATATTATACAGACCTATGGTCTGATCCAACAAAACTCTTTTTTCTTATGTTAGAAAGTATGAACTTTGTTATAATTTCTCGTATGCATACCCTGGAGAACCACTGCAATATAGGGGTTGAAAGGGTTGGGCTAGAGCTGGGGAAGCCCAGGTCAAGTCCATCCTCAACCATGGAAGTCCACCAAGTGTCTTTGAGATAGCCCTTCTCTCAGCCCAAGCTATTACAGGATTGTTGTTGGACAAAATTCATACTTTGAAGATGGAAGAACTATGTAGTGCGAGCTAAAGGATATATGAACCTCTAAGGCCACATTGACTGTTAATGCCACCTGCTGCTGATGCAAAGATTTCTATTTTTAGAAAAAGTTTTGCTTTCAGAAGGAGGGACAGCATTGCCACTCCCGAATCTTTGATACCCTAGGCCAGAGTATCCTGAGCCTTATGCTAAAGCAGGCATTGAACATACGTACCACTTGGAGCTGCTGGGGGCGGGGGCAGATAATATACATTTAATAAATAAAAAAATGTATAATCCAGTAGTGATACTGCTGGGCTTTTATGGAGAAAACCTGGAAGTTTAAAACTTTGGTTCAAAAAAAGACATTAGGTCTACACTTCCTATCTGATGTCATTTTGATAGTTACTTCAGTTACCATATTTTTCAGACAATAAGATGCATGGGACCATAAGACACATCTAGGTTTTGAGAAGGAAAACAAGAAAAAAAAATTAGTTTTTGGCCTCTGTGAATCCCATTTTCAGCCTCCACGGCTCCCAGAAGCATTCTAATGGGCCCATTTTGGCCTACGGAAGTTCCTGTTTTTGCCCTCCCAGAGTCCAGAAACACTTTGGACGTCAATAGCGAGCCCATTTTTGGCCTGCAGAGTGTTTTGGGCAGGCGAGGAGAACAAAAATGGGACATGCGGAGGATTTGGGAGACCAAAAACAGGCCTGTATTTTCTCTATAAGATGCACAGACATTTCCATCCACTTTTTTTGTGAAAAAAGTGCATCTTATAGTCTGAAAAATATGGTATCACTTATCTTCCCAAGAATACCTCACCTGACCCTTGCTGGATTAGATTAGATTAGATTAGATTAGATTAGATTAGATTAGATTAGATTAGATTAGATTAGATTTCTTTATTGGCCAAATGTGATTGGAAACATAAGGAATATGTCTCTAGTGCACAAACTTTCAGTGTGCATACAAAGAACGAGTGATAGGTCATAGATCATAGTTACAATCATTAATCATAAAATGCAAACAATAAGTGATAAATTGTAAGATACAAATAGGAAAAGATAGTAGGAAAGATAAGATGAGAAAAGATGAGAAACGAGAAGATGAGAAATTTGAGAAGGTAAGAAGGATAATATCGATATAGCCTACTACAGGGGTAAATATCTTTAGGCCTAAGACAGTGCGGTGGGAATTAGGTATTCAGCAGAGAGTTAGCACATGGGAAAAAACTATCTTTGTGTCTAGTTGTTTTGGCATACAGTGCCCCATAGTGGTGACCTGAGAGGAGAAGTTGAAACAGTTTATGTCCAGGATGATTGGACATAATTAAGATTTAGAAAGTTTACAATCTAAACCATTTTTCTCATGATTAAAAAGGTTTTGTTTTTTTAAAAAAGAAAACATCTATAATACAACCTGCCTCTATTCTTTCAAAAACAAAGTTTAATAAAACAACAACCTCCAAGCCTTATACTATGACATAAAGACTATTGGTTTCAACCCTGCCACCGGCCTTTTAAGAAATAGCCTCATAAGAGGTTAACATCTTGTTAGACCACAGATAGCTTAGTATAACTAGTAGGGATCTCTGGAAAATAATAGTTTTCATTTGTATGAGCTACCAATGCAGAGAAAAGGGATTATGTGAAATTATCCCTCTAGCACACAGAGAGAAAAGAAATTTAAATGTGTGTAATGTCTGTCTAGAGTAGTTAATTTTTCCTTGGAGATCAACTAAATCCTGAAGCCATGTGGTATGCTTTTATTTCACCTAACCTCCTCCAGTTTCTGATGTAATTCCAGTCTTTGATCAGCCTTTTTTGCCCATTCAGGAACAGAAGCCTCTTGTTCCATTTTCCCAGAGTTCTGCCTTTGTCTTTTTTTTTTTTAAAGAGACCTTTTACCACCCCAGAAGTGACAGCAGGGTGAAATCTGTCTTTGTATGCCAAAAAAAAAAAAAAAAACCACCACCAAAACTTGCCCATCTTGCCCCTGAATGTGTATTCATATTCAGACACTGCCTGGCTGGAAGGTTGAGTAAGTAGGAAGCTAACCTACTCAGGGGTGGGATTCACATTTTTTAACAACCAGTTTGGTGGGTGTGGCTTAGTTGGTGGGCGTGGCTTGGTTGGTGGGCATGGCTTAGTTGGTGGGCGTGGCTTGGCAGTCATATTATTGGCTGGGCGTGGCCAACTCAATATCACTCACATCGAGGCACGCATCTCCTCACCTGGTCTCTCATGACTGTGAGGATGCTGCAACAGTTGTAAGTGTGAAAAAGGGTCATAAGTCACTTTTTTCAGTGCCATTGTAACTTTAAATGGTCACTCAACACAAGCAAAGTACCAGCAAAGGAGGGGGAAAAAACTCCAGAGAAGTTCCTGAGACAGGAAGTCTAGTCCTGCCAAGAATAGAAAAAGGGTTAATGGAGACTCAGTTTCTGTAAGCAACACCAGAATGTTTCCTTCCTGCCTTCCTTACAGGATTAGGCCAGTAATTTCTTCTAACAACCGGTTCTCCAAACTGCTTATAATGTTAACAATCTGTTCTAGAGAATAGGAACGAACTGGTAGTATCCCACCCCTGAAACTACTGTAATATCAAATACAAAAAATGTTCTTCTAGCATTTTGAACAGACGTCAGATAGTTTTTTTATATTTGTCTTGCTTTTTCAGATCAAAATATGGACAGCCATCTCCTTGGAGCTCACTTACAGTCTATTCTAGACAGATATACTTCAAGTTTAAATTTATTGTCTTTCTGGACAATTTTATACTAGTTGGGATCTTTTGATGGTAGATTCTCCAGCAGGCCAATATGGGGATCCTATTGTCACTCTCGACTTTGAACAAGAAGAGGTGAACTATATAATAGGAAATTAGCCAATTGATTGTATTCACAGTTAAGTTTTATATTATCTGAAATATCAAGGAAATTTTACTTCCCTTTTCACTAGGCTGCCATTCAAGCTGCATCAGAAAGAATTAGCATTATTATCATTTTGAAAGCAATCTGATAGTTAGCATGCAGTGCTGGCCAATTTATAACACCTTGTCCCAGTGGTGGTAACACATCGCAAAAAATACCATCTTGTTGCTGCTTTAGTAGCTAATCAGACTGCTTTCAGTGACAGCATTCTGCATTTTCATTTATTCCTCATAATTTTTATGGTACCGAACATGACTATTAATAATCATATTGGTTTGGAGCACCAGTAATCATAACCAGGCCATTAGCCGTAATAATATTAATTGAGTCCCTTTGAGTCAGTTAATAGTACTTCGGAATGCCAGATTTTTCTACTGATCATGCCAAATAAGAATAAATTATCATTTTATTCTGTGTGTTGTTTTAAGCATCCTTAAGGAAGCATTACTACCACATGGCTATATAACAAATTTTCCATACAGAAAAAAAAGACTGGCCTTCAAGTCTCCAGAGTCCTACTTTGGTTCTGTTTCCCTCATTAAATACTGAAAGTCAGCAGTCTCTGACTGTTATCTTTTTGGCTGTGACCCTCCAATTCTGGCATTCTTGGCCACAGGTGGAGATTCTTTTCTAATTGCTGTATGCAAGAATTTTAATTTACTTTCATGATTTTCACATAAGCAGTATCATTTTTCTACATTTGACTCTCCTGTGTGAGGACCATTGTTTTAGTTTAAATGAACAAACATAATAGCATCTGGCAGACTTAATTTTAAAACTTACAGTAGGGCTCATCAATGTTTGGGATATTTGTTTATTTAGAACATGTATATATACTTTCCAATCTTATAAGCAACTCTGGGCAGCTCCCAATGCATTGTTTTCCATTCTTCATTTAGGCATATAATAATCTTGGCACACCGCACAGTCTTTTCCCCCCCCCCTACTCATACATTTCTCTCTATATTTTGTTTTTTTCCCCAAGGTGCTTTTATGAAAGTAATGTCATCTCTTCTGTAAATTATGTATTGATGCATGATCCTAGATTGCCTTATAAACATCCCTGATACTGCATTGGGATGCCAAAAGCATTACATTAAGCAAATACAGGAATACCATTTCTGAGAGATACCTCAGAGATGGAGAGGGCTCCTGTAGTAGTTGTGTACAGATCAGGGCCTCTGAGGTGTCAGGGACGATTCCAAAAGGTTATCAAATGGCTTCCATTTGGAGTGTTCGAAGCAATATAATTGACTTACTCTCTCTAATATCCCCCCTTCCCCTGCCATGTTGAGTGTTTGCATGCAATTTATGAAAGGCTGATCCATATACCTCAAGATGGTGGGTGGGTGGGTGGGTGGGTGGAATGTTATTGAGAGTAAGTCAATTCTGTTGCTTCAAACACTTTAAATAGGAAGCCATTTGATGACCATTTAGAATCTTCTCTGAAGCCTCAGAGACCTTGAAATACTTTATATTATTATTGCCCATAATATAAACTGACAAGAGTGAATGGAGGTTATTCATTATTTCTGGACTAAAACCACCAATTAAAAAGGATGTGTAATTTGAAAAATAAAACATTCAGAGGGAAAGTGGGTGGGATTAAAATAAGACAGAGAGAGATTATATTCAACAAACAAAATGCAAAAATAATTAAAAATCTGTTGCCAGTCAGATTAAAAAAAATCTTAGCAGTTTTCTTTGTCTCATTTCCAAGCATTTTTTTTTCTTTTAGCTTTTTCTATATCTCTTCAACATTTGTTTTTGTTTAATTTTAATTATGTAAAAGTTATATTTTAATATTTTTTTTAAAAAATGTAGGTTCCTGTTATTCATAAAGTTTAATAGTAATTACTTCAATTAAAAATAATAATAATTACATGCCCATAGAAGCTTCCTTTCTTGTATACTTCCCCACTTACTTGTTTACTACTGTGTTTCTCATATAATAAGGCTGGGTCTTATTTTTTTTTGAGCCCTGAAAAAACAGCTAGGCCATCTTTTCAGGGTGACTTAATTTTGCCCCCCTTGCATGCTCGGGAGGGCGGGCAGCGACGGCTTGGATGTTGACCTCGGCATTGGTGGGGCACTTTGTATCGGGAGACCTTCCACCACCATTGCTTTCCCTTCTCCCTGTGCTGAAGTGGCATTTGGAGCAATGCCGTGGTGTTTGGTGCAGCCACGCAGTGTTTGGCGCAGCCACAGGCATTTGGCGCACCCACACATGGCCAGCCAGGGGTCCTCCTGCAACCGGAGCCCAGCGGAGACACTCAGCTTCAGGCACTCCTGTCACTGCCTTCCCAGGCATTGTTCGAAGGCAAAGCCCATTCTTTTAAAAATGACGCCCTACTACCAGTACAACAAAGCCTCCTGTTATGTCCTGAGGACTCAAGGAGTTCTCACTCAGGTCCACTCACTTTACGTGGGCGTTATTCCCCCCATTCCCATTGGTTGGCTCTCCCCAGCAGCCAGCTATAAAAGCAGGCTGCGGGGTCCAACCGGTTGCTGATTGCTGCGAGCCAGTTCCAGGCTTGGCAAGCACGGTCAGCCCTTTATTGTAAAATAAAGTATAGTTGCACTCATGCTCTGGTTCAGCCTCTCATTGCTCAAACAAAACACTGGCGACGAGGATGGGATGGCTACCAGAAGCACCTTGCAACCGCTGAGTCACTAGCCACCGATCTACAGCCCAGAGAGAGCGATCGGCTGGCGACAAGGGAAACGCTGATCCGCAGCCAGAGAGAGCGGTCAGCTAACGAAACGAGCGATCAAAAAGAGCAAACGCAGATCCGCAGCCAGAGAAAGCGGTCTGAGTCAAATAGTTAGAAGCGTCTGTAGCCGCTTGTTAGCCCCGCTACGGGGAAAGTGAAGCGCTGCGAGCCGCAGCCGCTCTGCATTTGGCGCGAAATTCAAACGGGTGTCATTTGAATTTCGAGCCAGTAGGAATCACAGCACAGCGCTGTAGAGAGTCACTAACGCCCACTTTTTTGGCGCGAATCAAGACACCTCCAACGGCTAGCAGCCAACGTGGTAACCCAGAGAGAGAAAGAGAGGGTAGCAAAAAACCTCTCCAGAGCTGATATCACTAGTAACTCATGAGCGCTCGTAGTCCCAGAGAGATTTTTTCCACAGGTAGCCCAGCCGTTCCAGCACCATGAGTTCCAACCCAGTATTCCCAGCGTTTAAACCAGACGAAGAGAAGTGGGAATCGTATAAGAACCGTTTCAATCATTACATCGATGCGGTCGGCCTGTCGGATGCGGGAGAGCATCGGAAAAAATCCTATTTCCTAATCTACTGCGGAGCCACCGTTTACGATACCGCCGCAGCACTCGTAGCGCCGAGAGAATTGAAAAACGTTCCGTGGTCCGAGTTGCTTGAGATCCTCACTAACCACTACGCTCCCAGGCCTTCACAAATCGCCAGGAGGTTCACGTTCCGTATGAGGAAGCAATCAAGTAAGGAGACCATCAATCAATATATGGCCGCCCTCAGAACAGCAGCCCTGAACTGCGGGTTTGGAACATACCTGGAGGACATGCTCCTCGATCAATTAGTTTGTGGGGTCAAGGATCTCAACCTACAGAGGCGACTGCTAGCTAAAAAAGACCTCAACCTCACGCAAGCGGTAGAGGAGGCCCTAGCAGCCGAGCTAGCAACGAACTCAGCCACCGAAATTCAGGGCCCAAGTGCCAAGCTAGCATCGTTCCCAGTCCATTCCGAAGAGGTGGAAGCGGAGGAAGCCCACAACGATGAGAACGATGTCCATCGCCTCACCAATGACAGACGGTCGCAGGTAGGGGCCAAACAAGAATACACCGGTCCACCCAAGCACATCACACTGTGCCTAGCCTGTGGGGGATCACATCAAAGGGCCACCTGCAAGTTTAAAGGAGCTGTTTGCAACAACTGCCATAAGAGGGGGCACATTGCAAGAGTCTGCCAAGCCCCCCAAAGTGCTGCACACAGACCTCCGTCCTCGCACTCGGGACCACAGAGGCAAGTATTAAACTGTCGCACGCACCGCCTTGCCAGGCGTACTTGCCACACTGTTAGTAAAATTTCTCTCTCCGTTTCCCTAGAAGGTAAACCGTGCCACATGGAGGTTGACACAGGGTCAGCGCTCTCAATAATCTCGTGGAACACCCTCAAGAGACTCCACCCCAGCCTATCTACTACCCGGCTTCAGAGATGCCAGTTCGGTCTGAAGGACTACCAGGGGAAGGCCATTCCCGTGATCGGCAGAGGCAAGTTCTTTGTCAGTTTTAGAGCTTTTAAAGGCCACCTACCTCTAGTGGTAGTTAACGGCAATCTACCCACCTTATTGGGGCTCGATTGGTTTCCCCACCTCGGCCTAGGGTTAACAGGAGTCCATGCTGTCTCAACCTCAGACACTGACTCCTTATTCGCTGACTACGCAGATGTGTTCAGCGAGGAGCTGGGGTGTTATAATGGAACCCCCATCTCGTTCACCGTTGACCCCCAGGCAGTCCCAATCAGATTAAAACCACGTAGAGTTCCATTTGCTATTCAACCAAAACTAGACGCTGAATTGGATAAACTACTAAAACAAGGGGTCATTGAGCCAACAGATTTCGCCAAGTGGGAGACGCCCATTGTCACACCCCTCAAAAAAGATGGTAGCCTGAGAATTTGCTCGGACTACAAGACAACAATCAATAAATATTTACAAGTTAGCGCCTACCCTGTGCCCGTCATTCAGCACTTATTGCACACATTTGAACCGGGCAGTATTTTTGCTAAATTGGACATGTCTCAAGCATATCAACAGTTCCCTGTTGATAACCAAACAGCGGAACTTCAGACCATCGTCACTCACAGGGGTGCCTTCCGATGCAAGCGTCTCCAATTTGGCGTAAGCGTTGCCCCGGGTATTTTTCAGTCCCTCATGGAGCGGATTTTACAGGGCCTCCCTGGTGTAGTGCCCTACTTCGACGACATCTTGGTCTCGGCCAGGGACAGACCGCAACTCTTCCAGAGAGTGCGAGCAGTGTTAGAGAGGTTCAGACAGCATGGCCTCAGGTTAAAAAAAGAAAAATGTGCCATTGCCACTAGACAGGTGGACTTTCTGGGTTATAAAATTGACGCCTCTGGCATTCACCCCCTGGAGTCCAAGGTTAGGGCGATCCACGAAGCTCCCACACCGACCTCCAAAACAGAGCTACAAGCTTTCTTGGGGCTCCTAAACTTTTATGCATCCTTCTTGCCCCATAAAGCCTCAGTAGCCGAACCCCTACACAGATTACTAGACAAAAAGTCACCGTGGCACTGGGGGCACAAAGAAGACCAGGCGTTTAACGCCGTCAAATCACTACTTACGTCAGAGGCAGTACTCATCCAATTCGACCCCAACCTTCCTTTAGTACTGGCAGCAGACGCATCCCCTTTTGGAATTGGGGCGGTCCTTAGTCACAGACTCCCCAATGGCGCCGAGGCCCCCATCGCCTTTTTCTCCAGGACGCTCTCGGCCACGGAGCGAAATTACAGCCAAATAGACAAGGAAGCCCTAGCAGCTGTTGCAGCCGTGAAAAAGTTTCACGAATTCCTTTTTGGCCATTTCTTCGAACTGGTCACCGACCATAAGCCCCTCCTGGGCCTACTGGCCGGCGACAAACAGACACCTCAAGTCCTTTCCCCTAGAATGACAAGGTGGACACTTTTCCTAGCGGCCTATTCATACAAACTTATTCACCGCCCGGGCAAAACTCTATCCCACGCCGACGCTCTCAGTCGCTGCCCCTTACCCGCTCCGGCTGAAGACCCAGCTCCTGTCAACGCCATTTTTGAAATCACCCAGTTGGACCTGCCCATCACCGCCCTTGACATCGCCGCTAAAACCAAGGCAGACCAAACGCTCGCCCAGGTGCTCGACTGGGTGAGGAGGGGGTGGCCGGGAGGCAACGTCGATAACAAATTCGCACCCTTTAAGACTCGCATGCAGGAGCTGTCCAGTTTGCAGGGTTGTCTACTGTGGGGCACTCGAGTGGTCATTCCGACCTCGCTGCGTACCCGAGTCCTGGAGGCGTTGCACGAGGGACACCCTGGCATCATGAGAATGAAGGCATTAGCACGCAGCTATGTGTGGTGGCCGGGTCTAGACGAGGACATTGTCAATTGGGTAAGTTCCTGCAGCATTTGCCAGGAATCCCGTCCTGCTCCCCCCATCGCCACCCCTACCAGATGGGAGAGCGCCAACGCCCCTTGGTCTAGAATCCATATCGATCTGGCAGGCCCCGTGCATGGAAAGATGTTCCTAGTGGTCGTGGACGCTTATTCCAAATGGATAGACGTGGCGCAGCTATCCACGACCACCACACTAGCAATCACCAACGTGTTAACGCGCCTGTTCGTTACACATGGACTACCCGACTCCATTGTCTCCGATAATGGCCCACAGTTCGCATCAGTAGAATTCAGCCGTTTTGCTGCCAACCTGGGCATTCGCCACATTTTCACAGCCCCATTTCACCCTGCCAGTAATGGGTTGGCTGAAAGGGCCGTCAGGACCACCAAAGAGGCCCTCGCTAGGTTTGGCAGGGATGACTGGCACCACAAACTCGCACGGTTCCTGATGAGCCAACACTCAACCCCCTGTGCAGTCACCAATAAGTCCCCAGCGGAACTTCTGATGGGCCGGCGCCTGAGGACTGTATTGGACAGATTGCACCCCCAATACTGCCCTGACTCTCCCCTCGCTTCTACGTCGGGGGTTAGACATTTTTTGTTACAGGAACCGATATTCGCAAGGAATTTCGCCGGGGACCCACTTTGGATTCCAGGCGAGGTCATCGCCATCACCGGGCTGAGATCGTATAGAGTCAGGCTGGAGGATGGTCGCGTCTGGAGGAGACATATAGACCAGCTTAGAAGGCGCCTCAGCACCCTTGCCAACAAGAGTCCAGAGTCTCCAGTCGAAGGGGAACCGCCTCATCCGCCGCCCAGCCACATCGTACCCAGCGACCAGTCTGCACCAGCGGTCGTTCCGGTCAGCCCAAACTCGGACAACAGCGCCCAGAGAGTTGACCAGCCTGGTCCAACCCACGAGAGCTCGACCCCAGTAACCAACCCGGTGTTGCCCAAGGATGCCCAGTCCAGAGAGAGTGTTGGCGACACTATGCCGGCTCGACCATCACAGACTGGTACCGAACAGACAGACAATGTTCCCGAGTTGCGCCGTTCCGGGCGCCAACACAAACCCCCCGTCTACCTCAAGGACTATGCATGTTCGCATCTGGGGGGAAGGGGTGTTATGTCCTGAGGACTCAAGGAGTTCTCACTCAGGTCCACTCACTTTACGTGGGCGTTATTCCCCCCATTCCCATTGGTTGGCTCTCCCCAGCAGCCAGCTATAAAAGCAGGCTGCGGGGTCCAACCAGTTGCTGATTGCTGCGAGCCAGTTCCAGGCTTGGCAAGCACGGTCAGCCCTTTATTGTAAAATAAAGTATTGTTGCACTCATGCTCTGGTTCAGCCTCTCATTGCTCAAACAAAACACCTCCCCTGCCCAAGAGGGCAGCCCAACCCCACATGGGGAGGTGAATCTCCTGGGGATGCAGTGCAGGATCGGCCAACCCCGGGAGAAGGCCCATTGGGGGAGGCCGTATTGTTGGAGAAATATGGTATGCCATGCAATGGAATGGCAGATGACATCATGGTGGCTAAATCAAACATTACCTAATAATAAGAATGATTGTGGATATTTTACATGAGTGTATTTGAAGGCAAATTGCTAACCATTGAGTCCCCCCACCCCAACTTCAGCAAATGGGATTATATTATAGCATATTCTGTCTGAGATCAATTTTATATGATCTCTAAATGTATAAGCCTCTCTCAGAACAAAATCACAGAAGGAAGGCTGAAGATCCATCCATATTCAATATTTACCTAGAATAAACCTCATTGAATTCAGTGGAAATTTATTATTGAAGAGAGACAGATCAAATTGCACTATTTCTATTTCAACTGCTAAAATAATGTAATGCCATTTAACTTTTGATGATTTGACTCATTCTTTCCCCTTCCTGAGGAGAAATTGACCAATCAAATGAGACATATAGGCTCTTGCTAGATATGAACTTGCATGAGCTGAATGACTCTGAGTAGCCATAAATGTGACAAATCTTTAGCAGCAGCTGCTCATTTTACAGCATGCAAATACAAGAAAACTGAGGCAATTTTCCAACCTAAGATGTACATCTCTATCTGTTTTTCCAGACTGCTTCACAAATTAGCTTGAAGCCTATGTTAAAAGGCAATGGTGGACTAAACCATATTCCTAAGACAGATCTCAACCTCTTTTGTGTCTCCATGGTATTTGAGAATCCCCAGAGCAGCCTTGGAATTGTATCATTTGGCTATTGGGTGGATTTTGGCAGCAAAGCAAGAGATCTGTAAGCCTTGAAAATTAATACAGCCATTTTGCTCCTAAATATCCAATTCTGAAAAGTTCCCAAAAGAAGGGTCAAATAACTTTCTTAAATCTTGCACATGAGCTGAAAAATGTGTTCAAGTGACATCATAATAGTTCTGTAGTTCCACAAAGGTGAAAAGAATTGAAAGTCAGTCCTTAATGCAAGGATGTTTTCAACTTTTGATCAACAAGATAAAGTGCATCATGAAAACTATGAGATACTCCAGTCTGCCAATCCCTGCACGTTGCTCCTTCTTCAAACTACAGGTAGTCCTTGACTTACGACCACAATAGAGCCCAACATTTTTGTTGTTAAGTGAGACATAGGTTAAGTGAATTTTGCTCCATTTTACAACTTTTCTTGCCACAGTTGTTAAGTGAATCACCACCATTGTTAATTTAGTAACACAGTTGTTAAGTGAATCTGGCTTCCCCATTGGTTTTACTTGTCAGAAGGTTGCAAAAAGTGATCCCATAACCCTGGCACATGGCAACAGTCATAATTATGAGTTAGTTCCCAAGCATCTGAATTTTGATCATGTGACCATGGGGATGCTACAATGGTCAGGAGTGTGAAAAATGGCTATAAGTCACTATCTGTGTAGGACCTTTACATGTACATATAGTTCTGACTATATGGAAGATTTATGTATTGTTGTTTCTGTTGTGGATAAATACAGGGCTTGATCTGGTGGTTACTAAAACTACAGGGGATCTGGCTGAAAAGATTCATCATGACAAAGACATATTCTATTCCCCTTTGGCTCTGTCACATCAGTGAAATTGTTAAGGCAAAATGGCCACTGAAGGAGCAGGACTTTGATCAGTCTGATTTTATTCATTTGGCATTTCCCTCTACCTAAAGCCTCTGTCCTAGGTGCAGGTCAGAGTCCAGCTAAGCAGCTTTCAATTGAAATGACAGAGTTTATATCTTATGCCCTGTTTCCTGCACTCTTGGATTGTGCAGTATATGTAGGAATGATCTTTCCCATACTGTTCATTAAGCATGCCATTAATTTGCAATTATTACATTGTAAACCTCACCTTTGGCCAAATTTCTATGGCATTCTTGTAATAAATGGTGTCAGTGTCACATTTTACAAATGTCATCATATTGTTGGTTCCACCACCTGATTCCAGCTTGCTTGTTTTCCAAACAGAACATCTATCTTAGGGTTGAATAAAGAGCTTAGGTACATCAATTGAAGATAATGAACTGAACCAAAAGGTTGAAATGAGTGAATTCCTCTGTTCCTTTTATGGTACCAAAGCTGCTGCAAGGTAAAATGAAGTTGAAATTATAGATTGCACTTGCCCTGAAAACAGGATTTGTTGTGATCAACCCTTCTGTCTAGAGAGCTAGCTTTGTGTAGTGATTAAGGCACTAAGCTAGAAACTCAGAGACCCTGATTTCTAGTCCCATCTTAGCAGGGGTGGGATTCAAATTTTTTAACAACTGGTTCTGTGAGTGTGGCTTAGTTGGTGGGTGTGGTTTGGTGGTCATGTGATTGGATGGGCGTAGCCAACTCAATGTCACTCACATCAAGCAGCGTTTCTCCTCACCTGGCCTCTCATGACAGTGGGAATGCTGCAATGGTCGTATGTGTGGAAAACGGTCATAAGTCACTTTTTTCAGTGCCATTGTAACTTTGAATGGTCACTAAATGAATTGTTGTAAGTCAAGGATTACCTGTACAAAAATACAAAAAGCTTCTTTGCTTGCAAAAAGCTACCCGAAATATCAATCATTAGATTAAAAATACCTGCAAGCCGGAGTTACAAATCAGGCAGGGTGCCAGAACACCTTGAGGAATTAAAATAGTTAAAATGCAATGCTAACTATCAGCAGCCAACTCTTGCTCATAATGTGAAACCCTTTAGCAGAGAGGTCATTTAAGCTCTCCAGAAAGAGCACACCCAGGAAAAGCAATCCTTAGATCCATTTGCACCACTTAAAGATACCAGCTGGTCTCACTCATCTCACAAGATATCCTAAGAAAACCATCCAGATTTAAGGAAAGGCAGTAAAAAAATCAGTGTCGACTTTGCATCCTGCCTCTTGGAAGTATACATTAGAAGGACAGTGCCAGATACCACTAAAGCAGTGAAGGAAAACCTCCTCCCCAGACAGAAAAAGAAACCACGAGGCAGGAAAAAAATTTAAACACAATACAAATAATTAAATCATAACAGTAGCTGTTGCTTGTTAAACCAGTTACCAGAACAAAAAGACACAGAAACTAGCCAAATTTCTAAACCCAGTTTCTTTTCAGGAACAGAGATTAACCTTTTTTCCTTCCAAACAAAGCTAAACAGGGAAAATTTTCCCATCAATAAATAGGATGAAAGAATTAAATGTCACCAAGGACAGAATTAAACTTCATCAAAAACCATTTTTAAACCAAAACTCAGAAAGGGTATGTAAACTCACGTTTGAATGTCAATCTTTCTAGCTAGCCAAGAAACGCATCTTGGTTCCTTGTCATTAAAAAGCTTTCCTCAGCTCTGCTTCATTATTAAGTATTTCCAGGGAAGTATTTCCTCCCAACAGCAGTGTAAAAAGCTTAAAACAACCCTTCCCCTTTAAGAAAGTATCAGAAAAGAAAAAAAACACCCCTCATTTGGAGACAGTAAGTCTAGGCATACTGCCAAGAATGTAATAAGGGTGGTGGGGGAGGCAAAGTTAACAAGGGGTTCTATAGAATGGACCAGAACTTGTAGAATCCCACCCCTGCATTTTAGGCACAATGTCAGATAGATGACTTTGGACCAATCATTTCCTCTCATCCCTGGGAAGCAGGCAATGGCAACCACTTCTGAAATATTGCCAAGAAGAAAACTGCAAGGTCTAGTCCAGTGATAGCAAACTTTTAGAGACCGAATGCTCCAACTGCAACCCAAAGCCCACTTATTTATCGTAAAGTGCCAACATGGCAATTTAACCTGAATAATGAGATTTTACTACCTAAAATAATGATAACAAGGCAGTGTTCAGCTAATTGTTGGAAGAAAAAACGTGATAAATGGCCTTTTATGCCCCTTCCTTTTCTTCCTTTTCTTCCTGAAATATTACGTTTGGCAACAATAAAAAAGGAATAATTTTGTAATATTTCTCTTTCCCTCCCTCTCTCTTCCCCCTTCGTCTTTCTCTCTCTCTCTTTCCCTCCATGTCTCTTTCCCTCCCTCTCTCTCTTTCTCTTCTCCCCTCTCTTTCTTTCTCCCTTTCCCTCCCCCCCTCTTTCTCTCTGTCTCTCTCTTTCTCATCTATCTATCCCTCCCATTCTCCCATCCTCTACCTCTCTATCTATCTATCTATCTATCTATCTATCTATCTATCTATCTATCTATCTATCTATCATCTATCTATCTATCTATCTATCTATCTATCTTTCTATCTATCTATCTATCTACCTATCTATCTATCCATGCTCTCCTGCCCAGCTTCACAGGTCATGTGAATCCAACCACTTGGGCTGTGAAGGGGGAGTGGAGGCTGGCAGGCAAAGCAAAGTGTTAGAGATCCACACAAAATAAGGCAACTCCAACCTGGCTCCTGTCGGGGAGACACCCCCACCTTGTCTCTTCCTTTCTCCTCTCACAGCAGGGCTCCAGGCAGCCTGAGTGCAGCTCCACCTTGGAGGTGACCAGCAAGCAAGCATGGTGCTCTAGCTGGGAGGAGGTGTGGAGCCCCACCTCTGGCCCACGAGAGCAGAGCAGGCAGGGCACGCACTTTCCCCACTGCGGCGGCAGTGATGACACTAGCTTGGAGGGATGTGCAAGCCTAATGTTTGGAGTCATGCTCGGTAGGGTTTGCAAGCAGGAGGCAGACCCTGGCCCATTTGGTTTGCTTCAGTGTGGGGTGGGAACACAGAAGACCATGCCTCTCAGTGTTCAGCCTTCAAAGACTCATTTGGGTGGGGAGGACAAGTGGCAGGGCCAGCCAGTGGTGGGATCACCTGACAGGGAGTGGCAGTGGAGGGATGAAAGAGTCCGTGTCTTGCTGACACCCGCCCAATGACATACTGAGCTGGGCTGTGGTGACACTGTGCATGCCCACAGAGAAAGCTCTGTGGGCCACCTCTGGAACACGTGCCATAGTTCACCACCAGGGGTCTAGTAAGTCACCAAAAGTCAACAATGACTTGAAGGTGCATACATGCACTTTCATATTATTGATCCTATTTGTTTATTTGTTTACCCCGTCACTATATTTATATTTTCAGAACAGTGTGCATAGAATTGCTTCCTTCATTTCCCCCAAATTATAGATAGTTTCCATTTAGCAACCATAACTGTGACCAGCAACTTAGTCATTAAGTGAAACCATGAACATGCTTACTTTGCTTTACAGACCTGCAAAAGTCATAACTGCCAGGACCAGTCATAAAGTTCCTTTTTCATCTTCTCATAATTGTGAATTGTTGCTAAACGAAGAAATCACTTAACAAAATCTACCTGTAACCCAGGGACTTGGGTTTGGCTGTTGTGACTGGGAGGTTTGAGCCTGCTGTGCGCTTTGAGTCTGATGTGTCAGAAGACACAGGTTTGAGTGATGAGGAGGGTTTGGCATTGGAATTTGAACCTGCTTTAATGGGAGATGCAGCTGTGAGCCAGGAGGATGAGGAAGTGTCAGAATCACCTTCCTCTCCAGAACCTTCCACATCAATTATGCCTCAGGTGTCAGCAGCTGATCCACAGAACGTGCCAGAGTCTTTGAGTGATGATCAAATGGACGAATGTTGGGTTGATGCAAGGACTAGATGTAGGCTGAGACGTCAAGCACAATTTGAAAGGAAACGTCAAATCAGAGACTAATTAGAGAGACTGACACGCCCCTTCAATGAATATAAGGAGGCGTGTTAGCTAGAGATCCTTGTTCGGGTCAAACTACGTTAATTACGTTCGCAGTTTGGGAGAAGCCTTCTGTTTACTTTTTGGCTCTGATTTATCGTGTGGCTTCTTATCTGAGTTTGAAGACAGTTTCTGGGAAAGCTGCCAATGACGACTACAGAGGAAAGTTAACTCTGTTTCCTGATATTGTCTGTTCGTGTTTATTCCTTTGGGACATTTGGACTCTCACCTTGTGGCTACAGGTGAGACAGAACAACTTGTCTCAAATTGCTCAAGAAACTTCCATGGCTGAGGATAGACTATCTAGTTCTTCCTAGTTCTGTCCCAGTGCTCCCTTTAGAAAATTTCCCAATAATGGCTTCATTCCATTAAAGGGAAAAAGCAACCCATGAAATCCAGATTGGAAATTATAAAGCCAGGTAGAAATCACTGGAGCAAAAAGTGTTACTGATTTAATTTTATTACATGGATTGTGTTCTGAGGTTTAATTTTGAAGTATGGATGCCTATGGCTTTTGAGAATGGCTGATTGAATTCTTTCTTCTTTTGTTTTCCTTCTATTTTCTCACAACCCCCTTCTTAGTCCTTTAATTTTGGTATAGAATAACACTTGCATTCCTAATGAATGTCAGTAATTCAACTTCTGACCTTTAGAACCAGCTTACCTGTCTGGTTAAGCACCTGATTTTTAAAAAGGCAGGAATATTGTCATATGCTTCCTCCTGAGCAAGCCGGCAGATAGTGTAAAGGGGTTGACTAAAGGGATTAATTTATTTAGCATTGCTAAATAAGTTTTCCCTAGGCATTGTGGATGGAAGGTTTAGAATCTTCTTCATTGGAATCAGAAAACCTAATTCACCAAACATACCATGCATGTTCATCTGCCCCATTACAATTAGTTTTGTATTAACTGGCAGATGTTGGAATGAATTATGTGTCCCAAATCAATTTATCAGGGGAAAATTATCTTCTAATCTCTCATCATAAATCTCAACAAGCAAAGGAAAACAGGCTGTAATTAAAGACTTCAGAAGGAACCTTTCTCACCATGGATGAATGGCAAGCAGTTAGTTTGACTCCTGACCCTTCAAAGATTCTAGAGACAGGGTCTTGTACTGAATGGCTTGTAATTTTAAAAGCCTTTCCTCATGATTTAAAGTACTATAGAACTACACAGTTTCAGCAATTAAAATACCGCTGCAGTTCTACTCTCTCAATAAGAGCCTGGCAGATCTAAAAGAGATAATAATGAACAATCTGGTCTTAGGAAAAAACTATCATGTATCATGTAATCATGTGAAGCCTTTGATTCAGTGGTACATGACAAACTACTCCTAAAACTAAAATCTTATGGTATCTCTGGACACCTGCATAACTGGATAGAAGCATTCCTGTCAAACAGACAACAAATGGTCAAAATTGAGAACGTCCTATTAAATGCTGTACCTGTCAACAGTGGTGTCCCCCAAGGCAGTGTTCTAGGACCAACTATCTTCATACTCTACATAAATGACCTCTGTGATCATATCAAGAGCAACTGCGTTCTCTTCGCCGATGATATAAAGCTATTCAACACCACAGACAATACTACTACCCTTCACGAAGACCTTGACTATGTATCAGAATGGCAACAAATGGCAACTTCAAACCTCAGCAAGTAAATGCTCTGTCCTACATATTGGCAAAAAAAATCAGAAAATAAAATACAGGATGAAGAGTCAAGACCTTGTTGAGGATCCAAACTCTGTCATGGATCTTGGAGTACTCATCTCTAATAATCTAAGTGCTAGAGCCCACTGTAACTACATAGCCAAAAAGGCATTAAGAGTTGTTAACCTAATCTTATGTAACTTTTTCTCTGCTAATATTACACTAATAACTAGAGCATACAAAACATTTGCTTGAATACAGCTCATCAGTCTGGAACCCACATTACATATCTGATATTAACACAATTGAGAAAGTTCAGAAATATTTCACAAGAATTGTTCTCCACTCCTCTACTCATTGCAGAATACCTTATGCCACCAGACTTGAAATTCTAGACCTAGAAAACCTAGAACTACACCGCCTTCAGTCCGATCTAAGTATCGTTTATAAAATCATACATTGCAATGTCCTACCTGTCAATGAATACTTCACCTTCAACCATAACAACACAAGGGCAAACAATAGATACAAACTCAAGGTTAATCATACCAAGCTTGATTGCAGGAAATACAACTTCAGCAACAGAGTGGTCAATGTCTGGCATACTCTACCTGACTCTGTGGTTTTTTCCCCAAACCCCCAAAACTTTAACCTTAGACTGTCTACTATTGACCTCACCCCTTTCCTAAGAGGTCTGTAGGGGGCGTGCATAAGCGCACCAAGGTGCCTACCATTTCTGTCCTATTGTTTCTTTTATATATTTTTGTTTTTTTTATTTTTCTTATATGTATCCATGTATTCATAACTATGTTTTTACTTATACCTATTATCTTGTAAGCAATTGACAAATAATACAAAAAATATTCTTTCCCCTGAGAAATAATAAATCATTCTGAATGGACTGATAAGGAATGCTCTAAAGATTTTGATGGGTTGCTGAATGGAAATAAAACATGGGCAAAATATAATGCTGGTAAACATTTCTTCTGAGTTTGTGGGAAAAACACTCTCTCTGTATAATAAATAAATATTAATGTATTATTTCAGTTTGTGGTTAATCAGTCTTTCAAAACATAAGAGGAGTTGCAACAAGAATTTGATTTGTTTAGCAGAAGCTGGGTTTAAATTGGAAGTTTAATGTTATGGCAGAGACACTGATGTTTTCAGTCTTTTCTTTGATTGTAATGTTTGGTTTCATATTATATAATTGCTAACATGATTTGGGAAGAGGCGTAAGTTTTAAAGTTGTTAATGCTTTGTAAGTTTGTGTTAAAATTCCGGAATCTTTCCAAGTATGAAGAGTTTATGGACTTACCAAATGGTCTGTAGCTAAAAGATTGCTTTATTCCAGTGGAAGGACTGTTACCCTTGATTAAAAATCTAGGTAGAATATAAGATGGGGGTTTAGCCTCTGGATGTCATCTGATTTTTTACTGACATAGTGAAAAGTGCAATCAATAGCTCCCCATGTGGTTAAGGTTTAAGTTGCTATTTAATAGCAGAGTTTGGGGTTTTATATTTTTTCATTATGTATATTTTGTCAGTTTTTCTGTCTCTATTTTTGTGTTTTTTGTTCTTTTTTATATTTGGCTAACATTTTTGGTTTTTGATACTAAAGCAGTAAAATTTAAAAATACATAGGAGATCCCAGACCAACAATGAGTTAGATGAAAACTTTGATTTTCATTGTGTTTGGGGAATATGATGGTTTTCATTTGCTCCTGCTCATGTAACATAGCACAAGGAAAAATCTTAGGCTACTCCTGAAATGAACTGTCAGTCCTAGATCTAAGGATCTAGATTTAAGGATCCAGATTTAAGGATCTAAATCATCAGTAGCCCTTTCTTGTGCCTTCACTAGTTTCTATTTTGAACGACACTTCTGTCTCAGTGGAGAAATGGATGTTACAGTTACTACCAAAGGTCTTGCACACAAAGACATGTTCTTACCACTCACATTCTAAGTGGAACCTGAAAGACACCATGAGCACACTTATACTTGACACAAATATGAAAACTTATGGCTATAATGCTGGGAAGAGTGAAAAGAGAAGAGAATGACCAACCCAAGATGGATGGACTCAGAGAGGCAATGACTACACTGTTGAAGACCTGAAACACAAGGTTAGGGATAGATCATTATGGATAAAATCTACCTATGTGATTGCTAGCAGTTGAAAATGACTTGATGGCACATAAACAATCAATTTTGCTGCAGCAATCTAATGCCTCTTTTTTGGATGAATTTTCCATATCTATTTCCAGAAGAAAAATGTTATGTTTAATAATAACAGGTGCCTAGGTAAAATTATGTTTAATGAGTGAGGCTGGCCAATAAAATTGTGCTCCTTTGGCGTATATCCTACCAAAACCTCAATAGAACCAAGTTATTAATCAAATTTTCATGAGAAACCTAGTTTAACTTTGTACTTGGATTATTAACAGCTCTCTTGAACAAATAGTCCAAAAGAAAAAAATAATTCTAAAATCATTAGAATCCTTAAAGGTATAGCTATGTTTTTTTAGTTTCTTTAGTCCCCTCTGTATCAAGCTGTAGATCTCCTTTGAAACATGATTCACACTACAGGTCAACTTTCTTATTTCTATGTCTTATTTATAAAATTACATCAACTGCAGGAGATTAAATGATGAATTTTATTTAATGTAACATATGCCCTGGGCATTTACAGGATATTTCAATGGCTATTTATGTTCCAGCAGAGAAGCTTCTATAGTTGCAATATGGATGCATTAATAAGCACAGTTAGAATACTAAAAAGGCTTTGCTGACATGGCTACAACACTATAAGGATGAAAAGAACTGAAGATCTCCAAACTAAAGCACTGATACAGCTTAATGGCAGCAGTATGGATCGGCCTTCCCAAGCTATTTCCAAATATACCTCTCCAAATCCCAGCCAAATAGCTCATCCCCAGGGGGATGGGGTTGTAGTCTAAGATATCTGGACCATATCACCCAATTTACTTCAATGCAGTTCTGTACTAATTTTCCCCAGCTGTTGGTCTTCAGCTCCAATTATCTTTCACTGTTCAAGATAGGACTTAAGGCAGCTGTAGATCAAAATCTACGAAGAGTATCACCTTGCCTGTTTCAGAGCAACAGAGCTGATAGTGATAACAGTAGAATGATCCCCATGTGCAAATGCAAAGCTGTTCTTCTTGGAAGAGACAGAAATGTATCCCTGCCTCACTTAAATGTTCCCTTCTATGTTGTCAGCTCTTCAAGGTAGGACAGGTCAAGAAATGGGTAGGATTCCAGGAATGCTATTTACTGTAAGGCAGATAACAGAATCTTGAAATATTTTCCAAGTTTTCTCTCTCTTTCATCTTATTCTAAACAAAATTAAGGGGTGGATTCTCCACCCCCTTTCTATGTAACTTTTTCTACTATCCCTCCCTTAATGGCTCATACATTCCTACCCTATCCCCAGTGTCATTTCTAAATTTCCTTACATCTACAATTAGATCTTGAAAATGATAACAGGAAAGCATAAACGGCTGAATCCTGCATATTATGAAGCTGCCTATATTATAAAGAAACAGGTCCTTGCCCATCACTGCGATGAAACTCTACAAATCTTGAGTCAGCAGAAAGCTAATCATGGCTACTGATAATTACCCAGAAAACTGTATAAAACAATCAGAAAAGTACAATCATTAAATTTTTGTCCCCATTGCTAATTCCTGTCCTCAATTGCCTTTGTTTCAAGCCACTTCAGTATTGTGTATTGCCTCCAAGATAATGAGTGACAAAGTCCAAGAGATTCTATGTTTAAACTGCCTTTGCATGATACTTAGAAAAGCATGGAAATCTTATTTTAACACAAATACAACTAGGGACAAGTTGAAACTGCTTCATTTGTGAGCTGGTGGCAAAACAAAGGCAACATAAAAACATGACAGAACAAAGATGTTGCAGGCAAATTTGAAGTTGCAAATGAGTATCCGGCTAAAAGAGTTTAAAAAGTTAGTATTTGTAATACAAAATTTGGTTAACTTAAAATCAAGCTGTATGGGAAAATCTGGATGTACTTCTGAAAATATTAGATTAGCTATGTAAATTCTTGCTTTCTTAACTTTCAGCCATTTAAAGTAATTGTTTTCAGCTAGCCATAATATTTTTTTTTCTGCTTTGAAAGTTTTGACTTGATGATTTATGACCATCAGGAGTTAACAGGTCAGTATAGCAGAGAAGTTAATTATAGTACCAGCTAGGATCAAGCAGAGCTATACTCAGATCCCTAGTCAATCATAACGCTGGTTGAACCATTTTATTCCAATCACTAATTCTCAGTCTAAGTAACCTTACAAATTGCTTAAAAATCATATGAGATGGGGAGAATTGTGTATATCATGTGAGATCCTGGGACTCATTGGGAGACTATTCATTTGGATCCTGGGTAACCCTAGATCACATTTATTCTCAAAGCAAATTAGTTTGCATTAGTAAGTCCGTCCTCTGGTGGCCTCAGTGGAACTAGGAATACCTTCACCCTGGTTGATATTCTGGAAAGCATTTTTCCTGATAACATTACTGCAGCAGGAGGCTATTCATTAGCCGATGGAGAAAAGATTCATTGCCTCTACTCCTGAGAGCATACTGGGCTTATCTTGGCTTTTAAAGAAAGATGCGAATTTTAGCCATTGTTGCAGTGCACCCAGAAGTATATGCAAGACAAGAGTTGGAAAGACATATTAATTTGGAAGCATAAATAATTCAGTTGGCTTGGAGGGCTTTGGCTTATTCTCACCTGCTGTTTGAGATAGTGGTGATGGTTTTTATAAAAGAGGCTTATGGTGCTTTAAAACATTAAGTCATCCTGCCCTGTGCTGCAGTTATTCATATCATTCTGAAATATTGCTTGTTTTGTGAGATACCTTGTGATCTCCCAATAATCTTGCTCTCTTTAAAGTCTGACTCCTGTTACTAGGTTGTGTGTATAATCTTCCGATAGCACAGAAAGGATTTCACCAACCCTCTTTCTGTTGCACTAATTTACTTGGATGAATTAGAAGAAAAGGCCAAAAGATGAGCAAAAAGGTCTGAAAGTTCTGCTTTTTTCAGTTTGGCACCAAAAGCTTATTTGTGAAGGCTTTTAAAACGGGCAAAATTCCCTTCAGTGCATATTTTATATATAATTGACTAGTTCTAATGAGATTCAGATGATCCTATTTGGGGAACTCAGGATAAACCCCGCATAAAAATCTACTGCAAGCTGCAAGCTTTAAGAGAGCTGGCAGACAAGGGATGTTAAGGGGGATAAAATGAAGAAAAATCTCTGGCTTTCCCAATGAATGGAATAAAGGACTAGCTTTATTTCATGAAACTTATATATCTTTGTTACCAGAATAGCAGTTAAATCAAATAAGATGAGGAAAAAATGGCTTTATTAAAGTTATAACAAAGGCTTAATAGAGCAAGTACCATGCAGGGAAGTAAGAAATTAAGAGGGTGTTTGTTTGTTTTTTACAAAAAGAAAAAAAAGCAACAGTAATAAGACTTACACACCACCCCATAGATAGCACTCACTGGGTGGATTACAAAATCAGCAAACAGTTGCCCCTAAGCAGTCTGAATCCCCATTTTACTGATCTTGAAAGGATGGAAGATGAGTTAACCCTGAGCCCTGTCAGAACTGAACTCCAGGCTGTGGACAAAATTTGCCTGCAATATTACATTCTATAAGCTGTGCCATCACAGCTCCTCTCTAGCCTATCCATAACTTTCCTAATGGGAAGAATAGTCTCATGTTCCAGAATAAATGTTTTCATGAGGCTTACAGCTTTTGATTCTGGGGGCAATATGGTGACCAGTAGCCAGTAAAAACCATATTGTCCATGAACTTGGCAACATCTCTTTAAAGCTATCCAGGGTGACAGCTAGTATATGAAGGTCAATTGCTACTTCTGTCTAACTAGGCATCATGAAGACTAAAGTGACACAGTTCTCTGGATTTTAGATAGGAATTTTAGTTTGACTGGGAGCTGCACAAAGTTGCCTGAAAGATAGGTAGATATATAAATGTTCTAAAACAAAATAAATCTTAAAAACTACCAGGGAGCATGGGGTTTAGGAGCCTGGGACTTGGTTCATGAGGAAAGAAAGATGGAGAGGAAGCACAATCCTATAAAATAAATTCCATAGCATGGCTGACCAAACAGGCATTTTTCTGCTTTCCCTTTAATTCTTAAAGTATTTTGAAACAATTACTTATGCCTTCAACATAAATTGATCCTGTTACATAATTTGAGAATTGTAATAAATTATAAACCAAGATATAGGGAATCGTCCAAATTCTATAGGTTTGTGTCTAAGAAAACTTCTGGAAAATTTTACAATTTTTTCAGACATTCAGGGCACATCCTGAATAATTCAATAGCATTCAGTTTTTCATTGAAGGAATAAAAAGGAATGCTCAAGCTTTGCACCTAATATTAGAGCTCAAAGCATTTCATCCATATGGTCTTAGCACCTTTACTAAAGCTATCCTATAAAGCAGATCTATGTCTTCTGTCTTTATACTGCACAGTTCACATTAAAATGGGAGTCAAACAATAGTTAGATTAAGGCATCTTAATTAATTCTATATGAGACAAGTGACCTAATTATTTCTTTGTTTTAAATATACTTAATATTTCTCACTGAGGAGTGATTTCTCCCTTGCTAGAAGTCTTCAAGCTAAGCACCTCTTAGAGAAAAGTGAAAATAAATACAACAAATATAAATAAAGGGTAATAGCCGAGTTTTGCTATCAGCTGACAAGTCAAGAGAATGATTGTTATGAGCAAAATTAAGAGAAATCTACCAGGCCCAGTTAGGAAACATGTAAAGTTTTTTGAAATGCCAGGATAAATGAAGAGTCTCGGGGTAACTGCTTCCTTTTTTTCCCCTGAACCAGTAAATATCCTTGAAAAGGTACTGGCTAATTAATCAAATCTCTCAATGTATATGTAGGGTTGAACTATGTGACTTACTCTAGGTGATTTTCTATAGTGCTTGTGGAAGAATGCCTAGGATTAATAGCAATCACTATCCTACACCAGAAAGCCCAGTTATCTTGGATGAACAGAATTCCATTTTCCCAAGGGAAAGAGACAGTTGCTTGCTGTATTGTGTAATGATCTAACTTTGACTGTGTCTTAATTGCTTTCAGCCTCCAGTTACAGAATAGTTGAACTTTCCATTAGTTTTTCAATAAGAGAAACAAGCTAAGCTAACTATTAGATCGGGTACAAAAGAGACGCGAGACCAGTGTACTTCAAGCTCTTTATTTCATGTATAGATCTGTATAAGATCTTGGAGCTGCGGCAGCCCTTCATATACGGATTGCTTGTGGCTTGCCGGCCAATGACAGGTCCTTGAATCTCCCGCAATCGGCTCGGCCAATCGTGGTTGATTCTTAGTGAACCAATCACTGCCGTTTAGTTGACCAATCATAATGCTGTATGTGTGGACCAATCAGAAGCCAGTATTTGGAGTATGTTAATACAGAACACCCCTCCCCTCTTGGTTCAGTCCTACGGAACGTAGTCCCGTAAATAGGCGAGGCTCCGTACTTGCCTACTTGACCTGCTCAGCTCAGTTGTTGTTTGGTCTTTGACCAGTTCAGACGGATTCCTTTTCGCTCTCGTCCTCGTCGATGGAACCGCCTGGAAGGGTGAGTCAGGCCTATCGCTGCAACTCCCACCCAGTCTACCTGGGTTGGTCAAGTTGTCAGCTCCGCTGTTCCCACCTGGTCTTTCCAGGCTTGGCTGCTCCTTACAGGTGAGGCTTCGTGTTGTTCGTCCACCAAGGGTTCCCTTCTCCTGACGTTGTCTGCCAGTAAGTATTGTTGGTTTATTTTTGGTTGGGGGTGTTTGGGTTGTATTTCAGTATTTTCTTCTTCTCTTTGATTACTGTTTGGGGTTTTCCCCCTCTGTCTGTTTGTGGTGTTTGTGTGTTGGCCGTGTTGTCAGTGGTTGTTCTCGACCTTAGTTGGTCGATGTGTCATTTCCAGCTCCTTCCGTCATCTGTTTGTAGCTGGTATGACCAGGGGCCCATTACCTGGGTTATTTTTGCCGGTACCCAGAGCAGGTCCCCTGTGAAGTTTTTTGCATAGACTGCATCTCCTGGGTTAAATATTCGGTATTTGCTAGATGAGTCTGCTAGATGATGGTTTCTCGGGGTTGTATGTGGGATGCAGTCTGTCTAGTTGGGATTGTAATTTTCTGCCCATCAGTAGCTCTGCTGGGCTCTTATTTGTCATTGTGCTGGGGGTTATGTGTTGTATCAGTAGCATTTTATTTATTTTGTCGTGTATGTCCCCAGCTTCAATTATTTCTATTTTGTTTTTTGTGTAATGAACCATGTGTTCCACCTGCCCGTTTGCCACTGGATGAGCGGGCGCTGTCAACGCATTCCGTATGCCCCATTCAGCCAGGAATTTCTCGAATGATAGTGCGGTAAATTGTGGCCCATTTTCTGACAGTAGTACGTCTGGTAGTCCATGGGTGGTAAACAGTTTGGTTAGTTCCTTGATAACAGCCTCTGTGGTGGTGGATTTCATGACGCTAACCTCCAGCCATTTTGAGTAAGCATCGACCGTTATTAGGAATGTGTGTCCTTTAGTGGGTCCAGCAAAATCTATATGGACCCTAGACCATGGGCCTCTGGGGGTTTCCCATTCTAGAATCGACGTGGAGGGAGGGTTTGGTCTGGACTCCTGGCATTTTCTGCATGATGCCACCCAAGTTTCAATCTGCTTGTCCATCCCTGGCCACCAAGCATAACTCCTGGCCAGGGCTTTCATTTTGACTATGCCCAGGTGCCCCTCATGCAAAATAGCCAACACTCTTTTTTGTAGTGTTTCAGGAACCACAACCCTGTCCCCCCATAGTATGCAGCCCTTCTGTGTGAATAGTTCGGTCTGCCGGCTTCAGAAGGTTTTCAACTGTTCGCCGCCATCGGTTTCCGGACCCCCTTTCTCCACCCAATTCAAAACCCACGCCAGTCACTTGTCTTTATTAGTCTCTTTGGCAATGTCTGACGTGGTCAGGGGTGGATTGGGTAATGTCTCTATTTGCAGCGTTGCTGTTGTGGGTGCCGGGTCGTCTACCAGGTTGGGCAGGGGGGAGCAGCTCAGTCCGTCTGCGTGTGCAATGCTTTTTCCCAGTCGGTGTATTAGTTGGTAGCTGTAGGCAGCAAGGAACTCGGACCACCTTGTCATCCTTGGTGACAATACATTCGGGGTGGCCTTGTTCCCTGCCAGTATTCCTAGTAGGGGTTTATGGTCAGTGATAATGGAAAAGGTCCTACCGTATAGGTATTCGTGGAACCGCTTTACTCCGGTGATTGCTGCTAGCACCTCCTTGTCCAGCTGGCTATAATTCCTCTCGGCCTTGGATAATGTCCTTGAGAAGAAGGCGATTGGTGCTTCTCTCCCGTCTGGCTGCATGTGGCTTAGGATGGCTCCGACACCAAAGGGTGAGGCATCGCAGGTCACGGTCAGTGGTAGAGTCTTGCTGTATTGTATGAGGACTGCGTCTGATGTTAGCAGGTCTTTTATTTTCTGGAACGCGCTTTCCTCCCACTTTCCCCAGGACCAGGTAGCTGTTTTGTCCAGCAGCCTATGTAGGGGTTCTGCTGTGGTTGCCTTCTGGGCAGGAAAACATTATAAAAGTTAATGAGTCCAAGAATAGCCTGCAGCTCCATTTTATTCTGAGGTTTAGGGGCTTCTTTTATGGCTTTAACCTTTTTTTCTGTGGGGTGGATTCCGTTTTTGTCAAATAGGTACCCCAGGAACTCTACTTTCTCTGTGCATAGGTGGCACTTTTCTTTTTTAACATTTAGCCCGGTGTCTTTAAATTTCTGTAGGACCTCCTTAGGTCACTCTCTAGTTGGTTTTTATTCTTAGCTGATATTAACACATTGTCGAAGTAGGGTACCACTCCTTTTATTCCTTGCAATAGTCTCTCCATCAGACTCTGGAATACCCCTGCCACACTGACTCAGAATTGGAGTCTCTTGCATAGGAATGCCCCCCGGTGGGTCACGATGGTTTGCGCCTCGGCAATCTCGGCGTCGACCGGCAGCTGCTGGTATGCCTGTGCCAGATCGAGTTTTGCGAAGACTTTTCCTCCCCCAAGTGAGTGTAGGAGCTGCTGTACCACTGGGATTGGGTACGCACTCTGTTGCAACGCATGGTTGAGGGTGGCCTTGTAGTCACCACAGATCCTCATGGACCCATCCGGCTTAATTGGGGTGACTATTGGGGTTTCCCACCGGGCGTGGTCTATTCGTTCTAGGACCCCTTGTGCGATAAGCTTGTCTAATTGCTCATCGATTTTGGGTTTGAGCGCGAAAGGCACTTGCCACGGTTTAAGGCGGATTGGGGCAATATTTGGGTTCAGGTTGAAAGAGATTGGGGACCCACTGTACTTGCCTAAGCCATCATCGAACACCTCCTGGAAATCCCTCATGAGTGTCTCCTCCCAGTCTGCTTCGGTGATGTGGTTGATGCCAGTCAACTCGATCCCCAGTGGCGCAAACCACTCCAGTCCTAGCAGGCTTGGGCGGTCTTTTTCCACAACGGTGAGTGGAAGCACCTCTGTATGTCCCTTGGAGGCCACCTTAAAGTGTCCAATCCCAACCACGGGAATCCGGTTTCCCTGGTAATCCTTCAGGGTCAGTTTCTTGCTTTCTAATTCGCGTCTGTGGATGGTGGGCACCAAATGCTTGATCGTATGCCACAAGACCATGGAGAGGTAGGATCCGGAATCTACCTCCATCCCGCATGGCTGACCCTCGATGCTTACCTCCACATGCATCTTCCGGGCATCAATTGTGTTCGAGTGCCTGATGGTGACCATCTGATGGGTTTCTTCTTTATGCCGAGCTTCACTGAACCACTTGTTCCTTCCTTCTCAGCTCCACGGGCTTTCTGCATGTCGGTCTCTGGTCCGGGGGGGTGCTGTCTCGTCACTGGGGACTGTGATTCCTCTTGTTACGGCATACTTTGGCGATGTGTCCCTGTTTGTCACAGTGCTGGCAAATGGTGTCGAGGAACCGGCACTCTGAATGGGGATGATCACCTCCACAACTGGCACACTGGAACCCCGACTTACAACTTCTCCATTCTCATCGGTCCCATTCCGCTTGCAGCCTATGGATCTCCTCCTCGTCATCCTCGGTCTCTGAGAGGGAGTTGATGTCCCCGTGGTGTGTGGTGGTGGCTTTGTGGCTGGCCTCTGGTTGTTTCTCCGGGTTTGGCATCGTCGCAGAGGTCATTGGTCAGTCTATTTTGTTCATCTGCTGCATCTTTGTCGCTGACTGTTTTGCTGCCTCGGCTGCGGTTGCTTCGGTGATGGCCTTGGTGATTGAGACGTCCTTTCATGCCATCAATTGGCTCTGGAGTATGGGGTCCCTTAGCCCGAGGACCATGCAGTCTCCCAGGGCTTCGTCCATGTCGGAGAAACCGCACATGCCCCCGAGGCTTCTTAGAGTGGCCATGAAGTCGCTAATGCTTTCGTCCTCCTTCTGATCCCTTCTGTAGAACTCATGCTGCCTGATGAGGTTGGGCATGGCGGGGGCATAGTGGTTCTGCAGCAGTTGGTCTAGGTCGGTCCAGTCCATCTCCTTCACATCTCAGGGCTTGGCTAGTGCTTTGGTCATCTTGAACACTGCAGGCCCACAGTGTGTCAGAAACATGGCCCTCTTTTTCTGATCGTTGGCATCTTTCCAGTTGCTACTCTCGAGGAACATTAGGAATTGATCGATGTATGATTCCCAGTCCTCGGCTGCTTGATTGAAGGGTGCGGGTGGCGAGTTCAGCATTGATTTGCTACAAGCTCGGTTGGTCTCATTGTCTCATGATCCCATCCTCGTCGCCAGTGTTAGATCGGGTACGAAAGAGACGCGAGACCAGTGTACTTCAAGCTCTTTATTTCATGTATAGATCTGTACAAGATCTTGGAGCCACGGCAGCCCTTCATATAGGGATTGCTTGCGGCTTGCTGGCCAATGACAGGTCCTTGAATCTCCCGCAATTGGCTCGGCCAATCACAGTTGATTCTTAGTGAACCAATCACTGCCGTTTAGTTGACCAATCATAATGCTGTATGTGTGGACCAATCAGAAGCCAGTATTTGGAGTATGTTAATACAGAACAGTAACTGGACTGAAAAAGGCTTTGAGAAGCCAGAGAATGAAGAATTGCCAAAAAGTTCACTTCTGAGCAAATGGCAAACTAAAGTCTGTTCTGCTAAAAGAAGAGCCATCAACCATAGCAGAATGAAGAGCTGGCAAATAAACCTGCTCTTCATAATTCCTTTCCAGACAAAGAAGGATTTGAGATCACTCCGAATGAACCTAGAACTACGATGCCTTCAGTCCGTTCTAAGTATAGTACATAGAATTATACATTGCAATGACTTACCTGTCAATGAATACTTCAGCTTCAACCATAACAATACAAGAGCACACAGTAGATACAAACTCAAGGTAAACCGCACCAAACTTGATTGCAGGAAATACAACTTCAGCAACAGAGTAGTCAATGTCTGGAATACTCTACCTAACTCTGGTTTCTTTCCCAAACCCCAAATACTTTAACCTTAGACTGTATACTATTGACCTCACCCCTTTCCTAAGAGGTCTGTAGGGGGTGTGCAAAAGTGCACCAACGTGCCTACCGTCCCTGTCCTATTGTTTCTTTTTATTTTTCTTATATGTATCCATTTCATGTATTCATAACTATGTCTGTACTTATACCTGTTATCTTAATATCACTTGACAAAATAAAATAAATGAATAAAAATAAAATAAATGAATTGCTCCAGACAGGAGCACCTCTCAAGAAGGCAACTTCTTGAGGTCTTGTGGCCTCTAGAGTTCTGGGGGATGAGAATCATCTTGCTCCAATGATGGTTTGCATGGTTGGCATGTTCACATATTTCTTTTTCTAATCACTTTCAGAAATTGCTTTTCAGGAACCATTGGATTGACAAGTCTCAAAACACCAAATGAGTTTTCTTCAGTTCTTAGCAAAATCTATTTTAAGTACATGTTTAAGGACTTTATTTTATTTTATTTTGAATAGGAGCAAAGCATGATTAGAATTTTGATTCTAATCTTTGATTCTAGAAAGCTATAAATGAAATAAGAGTCTCTATGGATTTGAAATAAGATGTTTGATTCAATTATAAGAATCATTCTCACAGGAAATGCTTATTTTTAATTATTTTACAAAAATAGAATACAATGAGATTTTGAACTTTTCTCATTCTATGGATGGATTGTGCTTAAAATCAGTTATCAAAAATGAGCCAGTTTTATGATACAACACTGACACTGTTCTGAAAGTGATTTACAAATGACAAGTTACAAGAATGACATGGAAAAAGATTTAAAATGGGACATACAAAAGACACTGGGTGATATCTTAATAATTAAAAGAGATATACAAATAACAAGCCAAAAAAATGATCAGGATAACCTCCCGATACTGGATTTACACACACAAAAAAGGCAGCTTATTAAAGATTTGGAGAATTTTGTGAGAAAGGAGAAAGAAAAAAATGAAATCAAGTTCTAGGATATTATCAAGGTTGTTAAAAATAAAAAGAATATAAAGTTGATTTATTTGATAAAGATTAAAATAGAGATATTATCTCTGGTAACCTTAATGGACTTTTTACTGATAGGGAATAAAATTATTAAGTTTTAAGGATTTGTTTATTGATAACAGATGCAATATGGAAAAAGAGATAATTTGTTATATTTTAGGAAATGTGATAAGTTGCTAAAATGGTTTATACTTGAAGGGAAAAGTCATTTCTTTATATATTTTTTTTCTCATTCTTTACTATATCCTTATTTTTTCTTTCTTTCTCTTCTATTTTTTCCTTTTCTTTTTTAATTTTTATTTTACAATTGTAATTTTTAATAAAATTACTATTAAAAAGATTTGCTAGAAAAGAGGAGCTAAAGCAAGAAGAAACTTTAGCTGTTCAGTTTTCTTTACTGAAAAGGATGATAAATTATCATCCAATGAATGAATGATTCTCAGCTGGGTTTACAGGCAGAGGTGGGATTCTACCGGTTCTGTCCACTTCTGTAGAACCGGTTGCTCTGAAAAGCAGCAAACAGAGAGCATACATAGAACCGGTTTTATGTCTGCTGCTGTTTTGGCCCACCCACCTGCCCGGGCTCTTACCTGACCTTTATTTCCTGCATTTTCAACCGCAGCTGCTTTGCGTGACACAGCTGAGGTTGAAGAAGCAGGGGGGAAATGCTTTTTCAACTGCTGTGCACTTGCACGCAGTGCTGCTCAGCTGTCCGGGCAGCTCAGCAGGTCGTAAATTGTACAACTCGTGCGATGCAGAGCGACAGAACCAGTAGTTTTACTGGTCGGATCTCATCCCTGCTATTTGTAACTCAGAGTTAAAATGAGGGATGCTTGGTTGTTTTCTTGCAGGCATTTCATTACCCAAACTAGGTAACAACATCAGTGCTAGCTTGAACATTCCTTTAAAATCTAGAGTTATAATGGATAACAATATTCAAAGAAATGTGTAGGAAAGCTGAATTTTGATCCAGGTTGTTTCAATGTTGCTTGAACTTTCCCTCTCCCTGAGGCAAATTTGACAGCATGAAAGTTTCTTTGAACATTTTTTTATTATCCTAGACTCTTTTCCCAGAAATTATGGCCTAGGTTTTTCATTCTTGTTCTTCTGCAAAATAAAATGCAAAAAGATGGCTCAGGAGACCAATATTTTGAAGTTACTATTCTTATGACTTTGCTTGCACATATATAACTAATTTTTGGCTAGTAAATGTAATACCTCTACTTGTTTTTTAGATCTTTAAAAGTTGCTGCTGTCATACCATATTGATGCTGAATTATTTTCTACAATATTTGGTGATATTGAATTTAACCACATCAGTCAATGATTGGAACCTTAAGTTTTCACATTTTTGAATCAGTAATTAATAGTGAACTATAACAACTTCACAAATGACGGTAAATACATGTGTCCCAGAATAATGTTGCAAGATCCAGTGTGAGTCAGTCACTGGCGTACACTTCCAGGCTTTAATTAACAACAATTAAAAGCGACATACAATAAGGAACCATATAAACACAATGTGTAGAACAGCCCAGAGTACACTCCTGAGAAAGAGTTCTCTCTGATGATGGGCTCCAGCATGAGCCCAAAAGCTTGGAAGAATGAACATTTGGTCCTACTGACCAAATCAAACTGGATCTTGCTATAACAACTTTAGTCACATCTTGAAAGTTATCTTCCCAAACTCACTGATTTTGTGTGACAGTTAATATTTGGAAGTTGTAATTATGTATAAGTACATTCACTATAGAAAACAATGCAAGTTCTGATACAGGGAAAAATAATTCTAAAGAAGTCATCCTTTGAAGAAAACGGTCATATGGGGCAATTTCAATGTTTATGCAGCATGGGAAGAGTTTGCCTTTTGTGACATTCATGGGTTGAACAGAGCAATGTTTACAAGGAGAAGCTATGTCTTTATTAACTTTGCAGAGTTGCTTTGCTTCATTATATTAATTACTTAAATTTCCACTTATTTCTGATCCAACCATGCAGTCACCATTAATACATGCATGGCACCGAGCAGTTTACAAGATCATTTGTCTTTGTTGCAGAGTATTAATGTCTAGGCAGCTCTGTGTGAGAATTAATGTTTTTGTAAATTCAAATAAAGAAAAAAAATCTAGCAGAGAAAATCAATTCAGCTCCATGGTATGTTGAGTTCATTTCATTCTGTTCTGCTTGTAGGAATTCTCGTGAAGCTTCAAAAAAAAGGTACAAATGTAATTCTTCCTCTCTCTATTAACATTGGTGCAATATAATTGAATCATTATCCATCATCCTGATGCACAGCGAAGATCATTGTTATCAAAGCTAGGTTGAAAGCAACCTCTCAAGATGGGGCAGAAGTTTGAAATCAAGAGGACAAGCTAGGAGTCTGCAATGAAGAATGTATCAGGCAACACAATGGAGGAGGAAGGTAGAGATGTAGATTTACATTAAGTGGAGCCTTCATTAAACTCAAGAGAGTTTTGTTACATAAGTCAAACAGGAAGGAAGCTTTTATATAGTCCTCTGCAGGGGTGGGATTCAAAAATTTTAACAACTGGTTCTGTGGGCGTGGCTTAGATGGTGGGCATGGCTTGGTGGTCATGTGACTGGGTGGGTGTGGCCAACTCAATATCACTCACATCGAGGCACGCATCTCCTTGCCTGGCCTCTCATGACTGTGGGGATGCTGCAACAGTCGTAAGTGTGAAAAAGGATCATAAGTCACTTTTTTCAGTGCCATTGTAACTTCGAATGGTCACTCCACACAAGCAAAGTACCAGCAAAAGAGAGAAAGAAAACTCCATAGAGGTTCCAGAGACAGGAAGTCTAGTCCTGCCAAGAATGCAATAATGATTAAAGGAGAGGCAGTTTCTGTAAGCAACACCAGAATGTTTCCTTCCTGCCTTCCTTATAGGATTAGGCCAGTAATTTCTTCTAACAACCGGTTCTCCGAACTGCTTAGAATGTTAACAACCGGTTCTAGAGAATAGGTGCAAACTGGTACAATCCCACCCCTGGTCCTCTGTCTTTACTAGAAACAAAGTCTCACTTATGACTCAGTTTAGGGATGCATCTCCCTAAATTGCACACAAAATAAATGTTCCTAAACTGGTTTTTTTTGCCAATTTTGCACGTTGTCTTCTTATATTTTCTCTACGTAGACTAATCTTAAAAATACCTCTTTTACAGCAGACTGACTTAATAGAGCCATAGCTATGTACTATATACTGAATATTTAGAATCTGGCACAAGCTTGTAATAAAATCAAGATGGGCAAAACTGAAAAAAAATTCTGCTTGGATATAAGTTGCATTCTTATGTGAACCAGATGCCCTGTAGCTTATTTACCTTATGTCCATACAGTTTGGTTAACGCATCAGGCTAGAAACTGGGGGACTGAATTCTGCCTTAGGCACAAAGCCATCTGGGTGACCTTGGATCAGTCATTGTCTGTCAGCCCTAGGAAGAAGGCGTTGGAAAATCATTTCTGAAATATTGCAAAGAATACTGCAGTCACTAAGAGTCGGCCCTGATCAAAAGTAGAACACTCACATTTCCCCCAAAAAGAAGATAGTTCTGACCCAACTCCAAAACTGTAACCCTTGACATATACATCGAGATACATATTTTCACAAACCTAATTATTTCTCCAATTTGAAAGTAATTATTTTAGGGAAGGAGTATCTTCTTTCTTCCTGTAAACATATTTGTTTTGATAGTCACATCTGACCTTGAAGAACAGGATGGCAAGTAGAAGGGGTTCAGCCTTGAAAGACTGTTAGCAAAATCTTCTCTGGGGGTGATGGGGAAGAGAGATCTTGCCTTGCATTTGTAACCCCCATTGCTAGAGGCAGAGTAGCAAGAAGCTGAGATCACCATGCTTCATTTCCTACAGTGCCCTTGAAATGCATGAATTAGCATTTTATCAGGGCATGATAGGATATTCACACTGGTAGCTGCCTAGATTTAGTAACCTAATTTTGGAAATGGGAAACAGAAAAGTAGTTACAAATATGATAGGTTCCAAGGAAGGATGTTTATATGAATCTAAGTAGGATAATGAAATGAAAAAAGTAGTCTCCTTCAAGTCAAATCAGTTCCTGGTGACTTTATGGACTTATCTATGTAGTGTTTATAGTAACACCATGAGACTAGTTCACCATTGCCTACTTCTAAGATATTGTTTGATTAGGACTACCTTACAGTCACAATATTGTTTGATGTTTGGAAATACTATTCAGGTCCAACTTCCAACTCAGACATAGTTAGCAAATACTCCCATCTGCTGAAGAAATGAACAGATAGCTTATTCCAGTCAATCCTTTGATAATGTGAACAGAAAAAGTCCAGTAGTTAATCTAACATGTATCAAAATAAAAAGTAAAGACTGAAGACCCTAGGAAATGTGGATATCAGTGTAGCTTATTGAAGTAGATTTCCATAATACAGTTGAAACATTATGGAAATAATAACATGTGTGAATCCTTCTGTTGGACCACACACAAAGAATCTCTCTTCAAATTATTAAAACAAGTAGATATTCCTCTAAGCTTCTGTACCTGTTTTATAAATTGCTCCTAGCTATCTCTGCATGGATGCTCTCCTTCTCAAGATGTGTCCAATTCTGTTCAATAATAGATTAGTGGTTAGGTGGGAAAGTTTTGCATGATGCATTAGATATAGATGGACAAAAGTATTTTTCTTTGTCAATATTTTACAATACTTGTATTAAGGAAATAAATTGCAGCTAACTTGCTGACCAATACATTCAAATCACATTGATTTACACTAAAGAAAAATCATATTGATTGACAGTTTAGGGCAATCTAGCATATCTCCTGAGGAAAAACATATCCACCTACTACAAAGCCAATGCTCAGAACTCACAATTTATAAGACAAAATGTAAAAAAGATTCAGTAGCCAGCAAAACATAATACTTCACTTTAACTCTGGTGAATGAGATTCTGAACTAGAAAGCAATGCTCTAGAATAAGCCCCATGATCAACAATATTGTATTAGAAATAAAAGATATGTGTTCTGATTCAATGGATGCTATTTTTTAAAAAAATAGCTCTTGAGGTTTTTTTTAAATGATTTACAACATTGTCATAGCAATGTAATATCATAAACTAGTGTAAGTGACTTCTGGAGGATGAAAGGTGAACTAAAGAAATCTTCCCAAAAAGTGGAGCTGACAACTGCAGCAAAGAATGAAATCCAGTAAGCAGAACAGCTCTTTGAACCTCACCAGACAAATGAGAAGACCTGAAATCACCCACAAGTGTTGCAGAGAATTCCTCCACACAGGTAGATTGCAGTAGTCCCTGGCAGGTTTGGGGCAATTGGAGATGAAGGAAGAGCCATCTTGCTCAAACCGTGGTCAATGTCTTTGAAAGGACATTAGTTACTTTTCTAATTGCTTTTAGAAATAGTTTGTTAACCATCTTTCGGCTATTAGAAATCTTCGAATTAATAAGCTTGAAAGCAAAAGGTGAGTTTGCTTTCAATCCTTAATGAAAGAAAAATTCAACTTAAGAAATATATTAGTATAAGTTTAAGAACTTAAAAAAACATTTTGAAAAATAAACAGTAAAATATTAGTTAAAGCTTTGATTTTACAAAGCTACAAATGAACAAAGGTATAAATGAACAAGTGATAAATTTGAAATAAGATTTTTGGAATTAATTATAAAGAATCCTCCTTGTGGAAAAATGCTTGAGTGTTCATTTTTTTAAAAATAAAGTAAAATAAAGCATAATAATATAATATTTTAAACATTGGACACCAGAGGAAACTAAAGATTTCAATTACTGGAGAAGAACACATAAACATGACTAACAGGTTAGAACAGCGCAAACAATACTGAAGGAGACTTTTGAAAAATTGAGTCAAATGTTCATATGTCAACAGCAATATTTGCCTATTGCCTCTACAGACAGACTATATTTAAAAGTTGTTACAGAAGATAAGACACTTGATAAGACAAACTGAATTGGTAGTAGATTTACAATGGATAGGTTACAACAGTGACATAAAAATATGTTGTTCTACACTACAATAGAAACCGGCTGTTTTATTAATTAAAAGGGACTGCAAATAATTTACCAAGAGAGTGGCCTGGATAATTTTCCTATACTGGACTTAAAATGTTAAAGATTTGAAAAAGAATGAAGATTTGAAGAATCTCTTGAGACATATCTAAGAACAAATGAAAATAATTCCAGCCCTACAACATTATTTGAATGGACTAAAGATTATTAGAATTAAAAGAAAGAGATATAAAGCTGTCCCAAAGGTGCTTTTTCAGGAGGCAACTGGACTTTATTTTTTTCTTTTGAAGATGTTTCACTTCTCATCCAAGAAGCTTCTTCAGCTCTGACTGGATGATGAAGAATGGAAGGATTGCTATTCCTTGCAGACAGCTGATCATTTGCATTCTTTTAGAGGCCATTGTCAAAGCTGAGGAAGTGTTCTGACCCATCCAGGTTCCCAAAGAGCAAACACAGACAAAGGCAGCAGCCCCCACCTTTTAAGGTTTAATAACAAATTCTGTTCCTTTACAGATAAAATGCTGCTTTCCACTAATTAGCTCTGATAAGAAAGAGCCTTGCCACGGTGTTCGTCAATGCTGCCAAAAACCCAGAGATAAGAACTAATTTACAAGATTCTCCAAACACGAAGTAAGGTGTCCACAAGTTGAGCTTCAGAGCTTCTTTGCTTTCTGCAAAGAACACTTTTTCAAACCTGGCTTTTATCCTCTTGAGGGAGGGACCATTATCTTGCAGCCTTACTCCCAAGTCGCCTGTGCTGCTGTAATTGTTTTTTTCCTGTGAGTAATCCTTCGTGCATGTGCATGAAGAAAGCAGAGTGCATGTGCACGAGAAAGCAGAGTGGCCTAATATTTCAAACGATTCAACTTCGTGCTAAAACACATCCCTGGCAGAAAGAATTTCCTAGCTGACACCCTCTCCCGCATGCCCCAGTATCGTCTGTTTACATAGCAATAAGAAAACTATAGACTGCAGAAAAGTTTTACTTCTTGTAGTAGTTATGAAAGTTGCTCAGAAAAATAATCTATTAAGGTTCATAATGGGTTTGTATGAACTTATACAGAAACTTTTGTGTGATCAAGAAGCCTCTTCACTAGAGATGGATATTGCTGAAACTCCTAAGAGCTTTCAACTGAGTACATTCAAATTCAATTCAAACCTTTATTGTCAGAGTACAACATGTGCACAATGAAATCGGCTGAGCCTCCACAGTACATCAGTGATACATTAGCTTTCAATTAAGTATATTTCATAACCCTATTGCAAAATGTTGCATATATCTTCATTCTCCAAATTGTTTCTTTAATGACTTAAAATCAAGGAGGGATCGCCTACTAGTTTCCTGTATTTTATTTCTAGTCTGCTATTATGTACGAAAAAGATTTAAACTGTAATAATCAAAAGCCCCTCCTTTGAGACTGTCCATGCTAATGAACTACAATATTGTTTCCAGTGGCTCTGGAAAGTTTGATGTCTTGAGATTTAGATAATCTAGAATGTTTTCTATTGAGTTATCTGCCTTTTTAAAGATTTCTTCCCTGTTCTTTATATATTTCTCTTGCTGCTCTTGTTGGATTTTAATCCCTGTTTTGTCAACAGACTTGTTTTGAATTTTGCTGATGTTTAATAAATAAAACCATATTTTTGCTAGCTGAACTGACTGTGATATATGTGATCTGGATGTAGGGCTTAACTGGGAATGTGTTGGGGACAAAATAAACTGAAAATGATCCATAATAATTTTTTAACAGTGCAGCCAAGCTAGCAGGAATGTCAGAGGCAAATTGCATATGGATTCTTTTTTTCCTCATATCATTTTCCTTCTTTATGAGTTTTTTTAATTTATTTGTTCATTTGCAATATTTTTATAGCAGTGATAAATCAAAGTGAAAAACAAACTGGGTTTAAAACTCTGTCAAGGATCTTGGAGTACTCATCTCTAATGATCTAAGTGCTAGAGCCCACCGTAACTACACAGCCAAAAAGGCGTTAAGAGTTGTTAACCTAATCTTATGTAGCTTTTTCTCTGGTAATATTACACTAATAACTAGAGCATACAAAACATTTGCTAGACCAATACTCGAATACAGCTCATCAGTCTGGAACCCACATTACATATCTGATATTAACACAATTGAGAAAGTCCAGAAATATTTCACAAGAAGAGTTCTCCACTCCTCTACTCGTTGCAGAATACCTTATGCCACCAGATTTGAAATTCTAGACCTAGAAAACCTAGAACTACACCGCCTTCAGTCCGATCTAAGTATAGTATATAAAATCATACTGTTCCAGACTAGCAGGCTCGAAAGCCTGCAACTCTGATTGGCCCGTGAATAGCAGATCGTAATTGGTTGCCACAGACTGATGCGATTGGCTAGTAAATGGGCTGCCGCGATTGGCCCTGCCAAGAGCGGCAAACTCAAATTGCTTTCATTGGCTGCCTATCCGCAGCCAGCCCTATATAAGGGGCTGCTGCGGCTGGGATATTTCGCTCAGATCTGAAGTCACTAATAAAGAGCTGTGGTTGTTATCTGAGTCTTGCCTCCGTTCTTGAACCATCCTCCCAGATCTAACACTGGCGATGAGGATGGGATGCGGAGGCAACGAAGTCTACTAGAACTGAGCTAACTGAAGGAGCATGTGGCTGACAGAGCGCAACGACGGCAACATGGCCAGAAGCGCTATACCATCCGCCCCATTCAATCCAGCTAGCGAAGACTGGGACTCATATATGGACAGATTTCAAATGTTCCTAGAGTCCAACAACCTAAAAGATGCCACACCCAGCAAGAAACGAGCCGTTTTTCTAACCCATTGTGGACCAGCCATTTTTAAGATGGCTAAAGCCTTAGCGAAACCAGCTGAAGTTAAAACTATGGATTGGGACACCCTTGCTCCCATCCTGTGCAACCATTACGCCCCAGCAGTACCAACTATCATTCGCAGACACGAGTTCTATCAGGGGGACCAGCATGAAGGTGAGAGCGTTGGGGATTTCATGGCAGACCTGAGGAACCTGGGTGGTTTATGTGGCTTCGCCAATCTCAAAGAAGCCATGAGAGACCGAATCGTCCTTGGCCTTAGAGATCCAACTGTCCAGAGCAAGATCATGGTCAAGGGAGACATCTCGCTTGCAGATGCCATAGCAGACGCCACCGCAGCTGAAGCCACTCGTAAATCAGCAGCACGAATGCGCCGAACCAGCGGAACCAACCGCCAACCCACCAATGATGCTGGGAGACCTTCAGACAAGTACACATCGACCACCCATCATGAAGATGTCAAGTCATCCTCAGACAGAGAGGAGGAGGAAGTCCACAGACTCCGGTCAGAACGTGAGCGACGGAACCAGTGGGGTCATAAATCCAACTACGAATGCGCCGGATGCGGGGGAAACCATCCTCGATCCGAATGCAGATTTTTAGACGCCATGTGTTGTTTTTGCGAGAAACGAGGGCATATTGAGAAAGTATGCAGAAACAAAAGAAATTCCAGCCCCAGACGGAGAGGGAGCAGCCCAAAAAGGAATGATGGCAACTCCACCACACAGAGGGACCGCCCTAGCAACCAGTGAAACCAGTACAGCAGACCCCGGAGGTTTAACGGCACACCCAGACGAGAAGAGGCTCATCAAACCGTCACCATCGGCCACGCTTCATCACTTGGCGCTAAAAAAATCTGTGTAAAGGTCACCATTGAAAATAAACCATGCATCATGGAAGTCGACTCTGGGTCATCACTATCCATGGTATCCTGGAAAACACTCAAGCAACTGATTCCCAACATCCGATGCCAAGACCTCAGCAGTCAGAGACTCATACTGAAAGATTATCAAGGCAACCGGATTCCAGTCGCAGGTACCCGCCATTTCCAGGTCTCTTTCAAGGGACATAATGCAATTCTACCACTCACCATCGTAGACTGAGACCGGCCAAGTCTATTGGGCCTTCAGTGGTTCGCGCCATTAGGAATCGGAATGGCTGGCATCCATCATACTGAAGACGATGACTGGGAGGCAGCCCTTGTCCATGACTTCTGAGAAGTGTTCAGTGAAAGCTTAGGCAAGTACAAGGGGTCCCCTATTTCGTTTAATCTTCACCCCGACATTGCGCCCATTCGCCTAAAGCCATGCCAAGTTCCCTTTGCTCTCAAACCCAAAATTGATGAGCAACTGGACAAATTAATTGCACAAGGCGTGTTAGAACCCATTGACCACGCCCGATGGGAGACACCAATTGTCACCCCCATAAAGCCTGACGGGTCCTTGAGAATCTGTGGTGACTACAAGGCCACCCTCAATCACGCACTACAGCAGAGCGCCTATCCAGTACCAGTCGTTCAGCATCTCCTGCATTCACTTGGGGGTGGCAAAATATTCGCAAAATTAGATCTGGCCCAAGCGTATCAACAGCTGCCAGTTGATTCCAAGACTGCAGAAGCCCAAACTATAGTCACACATCGTGGTGCATTCAAATGCAACAGGCTCCAGTTTGGCGTAAGCGTAGCCCCAGGCATCTTTCAAAGCCTGATGGAGAGACTATTACAAGGTATAAAAGGGGTCGTGCCCTATTTTGATGAAGTATTAATAGCAGCCCCAACAAAAAGTCAATTAGAGAAATGCCTCAGAACAGTCCTACAAAGGTTCAAAGATGCTGGCTTCAAGGTTAAGAAGGAAAAGTGCCAGCTATGCACAGAAAGACTGGAGTTTCTTGACTACCTTCTTGACAAACAAAGAATCCACCCTACAGAAAAGAAATTGGCAGCTATCAAAAATGCCCCAAGACCCAAAAACAAAACAGACCTCCAAGCCTTCCTGGGACTTATTAACTTTTATAACATCTTCCTACCCCAGAAGGCGACTGTTGCAGAGCCCCTTCATAGACTACTCGATAAAAAGGCCTCCTGGATTTGGGGACGTCGGGAGGAACATGGCTTCCAGCAAGTAAAAGACCTCCTTACCTCTGATGCAGTGTTAATTCAATATAACGAGACACTCCCCTTGACTGTTACTTGTGATGCCTCACCATTTGGGGTGGGGGCCATCCTGAGCCATGTCCTACCAAATGGCTCAGAGGCACCAATTGCATTTTTTTCAAGAACTCTGTAAAAAACAGAAAGAAACTATAGCCACCTAGATAAGGAAGCCCTTGCTATTGTTTCTGCGATTAAAAGTTTTCATGAATATGTTTATGGGAGACCATTTTCTATTATCACGGATCATAAGCCATTACTTGGCATGCTGGAGGGCGACAAACCTACCCCACACATTCTCTCCCCCAGAATGACGCGATGGTCGGAATTTCTAGCTGCCTACGACTATCAATTAAAGTATCGCCCAGGGAAATCTATTCCTCACGCAGATGCCTTGAGCCGCTCGCCACTACCCGAGCCACAGGAAGACCCAACTCCCACGCTCCCAATACTACAAATCGAGACAATTCCCTCACCTCCACTAACAGCCCAGGACATCGCCTTTGAAACCCAAAGAGACTCTTGTTTGGCACGAGTTCTTGGCTGGGTGGAGAGGGGATGGCCAGAATACGAGCCTAAGGAAACCTTTAAGCCATTCAAAAATAGACAGACAGAGCTTTTCTCACAAAGAGGGTGCATTTTATGGGGAGACCAAGTTGTTATACCAACTAAACTACAAAAAAAAAGTCCTGCAAATGTTACATGATAGACACCCAGGCATCATGCGTATGAAAGCGCTGGCAAGAAGTTACGCCTGGTGGCCAGATATGGACAAACAAATTGAAACCTGGGTCGCCTCCTGTAACAGATGCCAGGAAAACCACTCAGCCCCACCAAAAGCTCCACCAGCAGAATGGGAAACACCCAGGGGTCCCTGGTCTCGCATTCATATTGACTTTGTGGGACCTACTAGAGGCCACACTTTCCTAATAACTGTAGATGCGTATTCTAACTGGTTTGAGGTCAATAAAATGAAAGCAACCACTACTGAGGCAGTCATCAAGAAATTGAACAGACTCTTTGCCACACACAGCCTACCTGATGTCCTGGTTTCTGACAATGGGCCCCAATTTACTGCCTTAGCCTTTGAACAATACCTAGCTGAACGGGGCATCTGACACGCACTCACATCACCGGCTCATCCAGCGGCGAATGGTAGGGCTGAACGAATGGTTCAGTTCACAAAGAAAACCCTACAGAAAATGGAACAAGGTAATATCCACGATGAAGTCACTAGAATGCTGCTTCTTCAACACATCACACCTAACAGCATGACTAACAAGAGCCCAGCTGAACTCCTGATGGCCAGGAAACTCAGATCGCCTCTAGACTGCTTGCACCCTGCCTACACCCCGGAAAAGCCCCTGGGTTCCAGCAGCAAGCACCACGCCTTCAAGGTAGGAGACCTTGTATTTGCAAAAAAATTTTCTGGGGATCCCCTCTGGATTCCTGCTCAAGTAACTTAAGTCACGGGTTCCCGCTCCTACCGTCTACTCACCACTGATGGCAGAGCGTGGAAATGCCATATTGACCAGCTACGCTCCAGACTGACCACAACTTCCATCCCTGACCCCAACCTTGACACCAAGGGGGGAGGGGAAGCCGTGAGCCCGGAAATAGAACCAACACCTGTTTATTCTGAACTAACACCGAGATCACCACACCATAGCTTGCAATACGCACCAGCTGTAGTTGAACCTGGGCAGACGAACACTTCACCAAGAAGCAGCAGCCAAGCAGGTTCAGCGAGCCCAGGGAGCTAGCAGTAGCAATGAAGCTGAGGACTCTATCACCCCGGGGGCATCAGAAGAGAGCCCTAACCATGGCACCGGTTCACCGTTCCTGATAGATCCAGCAAACAGTCCATCTGAACCTGAATTTGAACATGGACAATTGGAATTGCGTAAGTCAGGTAGACAGGTGCAAAGACCTGCCTACCTGCGAGACTATATTACTCTACCCCTTAAACGGAACCGAGAGGGGAGGGGTGTTCTGGACTAGCAGGCTTGAAAGCCTGCAACTCTGATTGGCCCACGAATAGCAGATCGTGATTGGTTGCCACAGACTGATGTGATTGGCTAGTAAACGGGCTGCCGCGATTGGCCCTGCCAAGAGCGGCAAACTCAAATCGCTTTCATTGGCTGCCTAGCCGCAGCCAGCCCTATATAAGGGGCTGCTGCGGCTGGGATATTTCGCTCAGATCTGAAGTCACTAATAAAGAGCTGTTGTTATCTGAGTCTTGCCTCCGTTCTTGAACCATCCTCCCAGATCTAACACATACATTGCAATGTCCTACCTGTCAATGAATACTTCACCTTCAACCATAACAACACAAGAGCAAACAATAGATACAAACTCAAAGTTAAACCATCACCCTCACTCCGATCCAACCTTGCATTTCAAAAAACAGTTCCACCAAGTTAATAATCCAGTGTTTCTCAACCTAGGCAACTATTGGAGAAAAATAGATACAATATGTACCGCCTTTATTTTATGTTGAAATGGGCAGCAAGGTAGAAAACATCACATATTTTATTTCTTTGTTGCCCCTGCTCTTAAAAGCCAAGCATCAGTTGTTTCGGTTCCTTTTTTTCCCCAGTGGCAATTTATCACGCAATTCCTTCCTTTCCCCCCTTTGCCACTTTCTTCTTGTAATACCTGCTGAAGAATCAGGAAGAAAAGGGGCAGGGAACTGTGGATGTTTTTGGAACATTCTTCATAAAGAAGCTGCTATATTCTGAATTCTGTGGTTACCAGGGAGACAATAGCAAAAGTGATTTCATTTCAGAAATAGCTTTGCAACAGCAATTCCAGTTTCTGAGCTTTATTTAGTTTCTGTCCATTTTGTTAGGCATCCTTCCCCATTCATCTTCTATCAATATTGTATAAATTAAGACATACAGAAGTTCCATGAAAGCAAATGTCTCTTTCCAGTTTGCGCTCCATGAAGTACAAACAACACAGCTGGAGAACACGCAAGTGACTTGTGTATATTAGATAGGCGAGATCAGACAGGTATGGAGAGATTAATAGCAAAGATCAGACTGGGAGAATTTGGTTGGGTCAACTAACAAGGAAACATGGGCCAGACATCTCAGTTGCAAACCTGAGATTAGGATAATCTCTTCAAGAAATACATAATAAAGGAAAGGAAAGGGAAAAGATGAGAGTAACTGCGTTTCAACAGAGTCTCTGAGTTCTCCGACTTGAGGACTTGGCAGCACAAGGAAACAATAGCCAATCACCAGCCATCAACACACCAATCAACCAATAGGAAAGCACAACATGAATATGATGCATAGAATACTCCAAAGCACATATTCCAGTAAAGAGAAGTTTCCTGAGGATGGGCTCCAGCCAGAGGTGGTATTCAACAAGTTCTGACCAGTTCTGGAGAACCGGTAGTGGAAATTTTGAGTAGTTCAGAGAACCGGCAGATCCCACCTCTGACTGGAGATTTTACAGTATCCTTCCCCTGCTGTGTCCACCAAGCCACGCCCACAGAACCTGTAGTAAAAAAATTTGAATCCCACCACTGGCTCCAACATGAGTCTAAAAGCTTGGAAGACTAAAACTCTGGTCCTGGTGACTGACCTAGATTGGATCTTGCAACATTATCCTAGGACATGTATATTTGCCTTTATTCTCTTGGCTCAAATCCCTGAAGCTTCCTTTATATGGTATGGGTGTGTTTCCTTGATCAATGGTATGAAAAAAGAAGCAAAAGGCACACTTTTCCACACCTATATTGTTTTTCTTCTAGATATAAATGGGATAAAAATGAAGCCATTTCACTTTCTGGAATCAAAGTTTTTCCGTCTTTTATGTATGGTGAAGTTTAATGTTTTGTTCAATCTGGGTTTACCAAAGACCCTCTTTGATCCATTTCCCATTTCTTTAATCCTCCTAAACAAGTAAAGAGAAGTGCCACTTTTATTATTTTTTTCTCTCTTGGACTTGAAAGGGAAAATGTCAGATTTTTCTTGTCAATTTTACCTGGTTAAAACAAATAAATAAAAGCCTATGTCTCCATTCTTGAGCTGGCTAGCAATGTACTTACTAAAGGAAAAGAAAATTCAGTATTCCACTGTTCTATCAGTAAACTTGTCAATCAATAAAAGACCAGCTTTTCACCATTCTACTGATAACCTTCTTCAAAAAATGGTAATAGAAATCAGTGATCAATGAGTACAGGGGAGAGGACATTCCTTCCATAGGCCACAATAACTAATTACAGTGGACATGTTTGCTTGCAAGGATTTGAAGTACAGCATATAAAACGGACATTATAGCCTGACTTGATACTTGATGCAAAAATAATATTCTTATATGAAGCCAGAAAATGCAGACAGAGTTAAATTAGCTGCTGGTTGTGGGATGGTTATATACTCCTATCTCCAGAAATATGGTTATCAAATGAGTCATCACATGACAACACCCAATTTTAGATCTGGCAATCCTATAATCCTGAGACATTGCAACTGTTGTAAATATATGCCAGTTGCCATGCACCTGTATCGCAATCATGTGACCACAGAGATTCTGTCACAATCATAAGTGTAAAGACTGGTTATAAATCACTTTTTCAGTGCTGTGGTAACTTTGAACAATCACTAAAACAAAGATTGTAAATCAGTAAGTACTGAATCTGACCCAAGGGATACTTATGGAAAGGAAACTTTCCTCTTCCTGTGATGGCAGATTTCATAAATAGTGGTGGGATTTTTTTTTTTAATCAAGGCATGCTAGAAGAGATTTAATAATTTATTAATGTTGCAATATTTTTCCCATGACTGTAAAAGTTAATTTCCCCCATTGACTGCCTCACAAAAGAGTCATTTATTTTCAAAAAAGAAAATAATCCTCATCTCACAAATCAATGAAATCCTAAGTAAGGCACGTATTTGTTCTATCTAGTCGTTTTCTTTACAAGTACAAAAAATAAATCATGGAATGTGAAGCAGGAGAAATGACAAAAGAGGGTTCAAAGCCATCAGTTAAATTGGTGGTTTCTCCCCTTAGCTGGAAATATAAAAGCTCTCTAAATAAAAAAAATGGAACTTGTATGATCTTCACCACATGGAAGACAACTTCTGTTCCCCTCAACCATTGTTACCTTGGCAGTAAATTAACACCGCACTATCACTGGGAAGCAAAAGCTTTTTACTAGAATATGACTCTACAGCAGATGTCAGCTGCCTAAAATTGATCAAATTTATGTTCTGTTAGTTTGCGATATGGAAGGCCTCTACACACTAATCACTTGAGCTGTCAGATAGAGATAGCATGATTAATTTTCCACATACTAGGACTTTTCTACTGCTGCTGCCCTGCATAAGAAACTGAAAGTTCACTCTTTCAGCTCAGCTGGAAAGATACTTTCAAATCTCTTTTCCTCTGAAGAATTGTACAACTACAGCCAGCTACCTTTACAGCAGAACTGGCTTATAACTCTGTTATAAACTTTTAAGGCACTATTTTGAATAATGGTAATTAAAATGTGTGGCTAAAGGCAGGTGGTAACATGCAATTATAGTGTAGTTTACCGTTTTAAGGAGCATGGTAGAAATGAGTCTTTTATGGGATAGCTCCCTGATACAGCAATTCAGATTTTAGTGAACGTTCAATTTAACATGGCATTTTTTAAAACAAGTATTATTCAATTTTTCCAAAACAACATAAAAAAAGCTCTTTTCAGTGTACAACATAATTCCGAGTCACCACTTTTACATGCAAACATGACAGTAATTATATATTCATTTCTACATTCAACATTCTGTCTTGTCCATTTTTAACTTAGTTCTATTATTACTTCTCCATTTCAACTTTTACAAAAGAAAAGAAACAAGCACATTAATTCTGCTAAGTGATATTACTTTCATTCTAAGCATCTTCTCAATTCATTTCAATTTATTTCAGATATATTTTTTAAACATTAACATTTCTTTTAAGTGTGGCCTTTTCCAAAGTACTCTTTTCTCCTTTTACCTCTCAACTTTCATATAAGAAAAGGAACAGGGAAGTTAATGCTATTCATTCATCTCATTCTAAACATCTTCTCAATTCATTTCAGTTGATTTCAAATGTATTTCTTAAGCCTTAATGTCTCTTTTAAACGTTGCCTTTTCCAAAGCACTCTTTTTTCATTTAAATCACTGATAGTTTCCATATCTTCATACTTATTCCCTTTTAACTCTTTCTTATCTTGTCAAATTTGCAATTCCATTGCATATTCTTTTCATAAAGTCTAGATTAATACAAGTTTTTCACATAAAACAAAACATAAATTTCCCATTCCCTTTTATTAGTTTGGGGTGTCACCGCAGTGGTTTAAGTATGCCTTAATTCCCTCATCTGTAATTCCCAATTAAACATCTAGTTTACTTAGTTATAATAATAATCAATCCCTAGAAAAATAAACTACTTTATGTTGTACTTTTCACTCAGATTCCGCAATGTATTTTCTCCCTTTACTGCCATAAAATTTTATTTATGGTATCAAAAAAATAAATAAAAATAAAAATAAAAAAGAAAGAAACGATTAATCAATTTTGCTTGGTCACTGATATTAATCTCATTTTTAAACCTCCTCACAATTTATTTCAATCAGTTCAATATATATAATAAACATTAAGCTTTCTTGTAACAATAAAAATAAGAAAATTTATTCATTTTCTAAAAAGATATCAGTGCCCCTCCCTCCTCTCAATAAACTATATTCTATAATTTTTAATTGCAAAGTACATTATTATTACCCCTCATATCAATGCAGAATCCCCTCTTAATTCATTAGCCATTGTCCTGATGTATTCTAGGTAAAGAAAATTTTTCCTTTATTTTACAATTCCCATATTTCTTCCTTTCCTGTTCCTGTTCCTCATTACCTCTTTTCCCTTTTGTTTTTCCAAATCTTTTCTCTTATTCTTAAAATACCATCCTGGGGTATCTTTTAATTAATTGTTGTGTCAAGTTCCCCGATTCTTATGTTGTCCACCTCTTCCTTCTCTCCTGCACAAATCTTAGTCCAGCTAAGTCCTCCCCTTCAGGGTGGCCATTTTAGACCACTGCTCGGTCGTCTTCAGGGGGAAAATTGCCTAGTGCAGGGAGGGGGATGCGGCTCCCTCCAACCTGGCTGGTGGCTTCCCCTTACTCTGCTGCCTCTCCAAGGCAACTTCATTGATTGGGGCTCTCCAACCAGAGAGCACAGACTGAAGCTGCCGACAGCCGCAATCTCTGGTCCGTTGACAAGAAGGGCTTAACCCGGAGGCCAAACATGGCATTTTTAAGAGAAGTTCTAAGATCTCTTACTTGAAAATGTAAATAAATGCAAATGACATATATTTTATACCCATTTCTTGATGATGTTTATGACTTTGGTAGAACCCATTTAATATATCATTCATCCCACTCAAGTAAATAAAGGAAGACCCTGGGCCATTGTTTTGACCAAAAGTATACTTTACTGAATCAAAAGTGGTTACAGAATTAGCAAAGCGGAATTTGCCAAATTGGCACGCAAACAATATGCTTAACTTTCATTTTCCCCAGGACTTCTCCCTCCCCCTTGTTTTTAGTCCTTGACCAGTTGAAAAGTTGCAGGTTGTTTGGGATCTTCTGTAACACCTGCTTCACGTCCACATTCTTTTAGGTGATCTTGGGCTGGATTGGCATGTCTCACTCTCTGGGCAGACAGTGCTTGGTTCCCAAACCGCCTCCCCATGTCCTCCCACATGCCATTCCCCTCCCTCACCCACCATCCCATTGCAAAAAATGCTGGTAGGGTACAAAGCAATGCTAGCAGAATGACAGCCCTGACATAATAACTCTTTTATATAGACTACAGATGACCTGGTTCATCAGGTATATTAAGGCACATCTTTTCTTCTGGCATGGGTTCATATCTGTATAGGATTAAAAATCATTATCAAACTTGCAAAGCTAATTAAATAGATAAGAATGGGGGCATTCCTCAAATTTCATCCTACAACACAGGGATGTCCTTGGGCAGGCAAAGGGGCAGAAAAGTCAAGAGACATCCAGTCTGTCTGTCACTGTCCAGCCTGCTTGAGGTTAATCAGAAACTAAAAATCAAATGAAAATAAATGAGCATCATTCTCACAATACTATGCATTGCTTTTATTCTGAAGGTGACTTTTTTTCCCAATTTACTTATATGCCAGTTTCTCCTGTGACCCCCTGGGAAAATTAATTGCCCCTGCAGCACCTTAGAAAAATATTTATTGTAACAGCCCTTTATAGGCTTAATTATAATGTTTTAGGAAAAATAAAATTTTAGCAAATATTTGTTTAATCAATACCAATGCTGGATTTTTCTAATTATCTTCCTGATAAAAACGTGATTAAAAATAAGCAATTTTACAACCTACCAATAGATCTCTTATATTAGAATTATATAGAGTAGGGCAAAAAGCATTTAGAGCCATGGAATGTATTAAGCTAGTCTGTCACTCATATGCTTAAATGTCTGGCATAATTGATGACGTCTGTCATTAGACTAAACTTCTAAAAATAGAACATAATGCAATATAAACAGAAAGTCTTTGTATCTAATAAAAACTGTAAGTAAAGTTGATTCACATAATTTTCAATAAAATAAAATCCTCAAAACAAGACCGCTTAATTTTCTGGGCACTTTATCAACACATTAAATATTGCATAAACTCTTTTCCCTGTCCTGCGTGGGCAATGTTTTTTATTCCTGAATAAGAACAGAGGTCAAAATTAAGCAGTTTATTTCTACAGGTCTGGCTCAACTCCATGATGTTGTAGTGACAAATCCCTAAAATAAATTTCTCAGCATTTTCTGCATAGAATTTCCCTGAGATTTCATGCCAGGCAAGCAGCAAGGCAAATAGACAAGGACAATGTCCAATGTTTATAGCAGCAACAATGAAAAGAAAAAGAAGATGATATCAGATGGATAGACATGTATTTAATAAATACATTATAATAATGCAGAAAAGAAAGACAGTTTGATATAGTGGTTAAGGACCCAGACTAGGAAGAAAAAGGCAATCATGAACCATTGCTAAAAATAGCAAGAATTGTCTGGGCAGTTGCCAGGAGTCAACACTGGCTGATAGAAAATAGGAGAGAGAAGGGAAGAGAAGAGAAGAGAAGTTATGATATCATGAAATAATTGACAAGGCTCTCTATTTTACATTCAAGAATTCCAGATTGCCTTCTAATATTTTGATGGAAGCATTCTCTCCGGGTTTCTTGAAATTGGTAATCCAAACTAAAGTTCTGAAAGTAGACATTTCAGTAGAAAATGAAAAAAAAAATGCTTTATGCAAAATCTGAGTGAAATCTGTGATGTAATTGATGGTTTGCTAGTTAAATGTTGCCACTCTGATCTAAAGGATGACGCTATACAGTATCACTTCTGGCACCATCAGTTACTGACATCTAAACTTTCATCACCTCCTATTATGAATCATGTATAAGGAGCTCAGGATTCAAGACAACTGAAACACAGAAGCACCATAGACATATTTTAGCAATTACCTGCTGACTTCCACTACCAATTTCAAGAAACCAAGAGAGAATGCATCCATCAAACTGTTAGAAGACAATTTGGAATTCTTGAATGTAAGATACTGTAGGGAACTTTGACAATTCTTTCTGAAAGGTTCTCAGTTATGCAATTAAGCACAAAGGTGTTTGTACATGACTTGTCTTCATAATTCCATGATAGATTGATTACATGCATACATACATATATCAATTACAAATGTGGATTTTGAAGTAAAAGGTACTCTTCCTCTATTAAAATTCAGCAACATTTTTTCTCCGAGATAATGGGTCACATACATTTTAGAACATAAAACCAATTCACCCACTTTCATGTCAGTTTATGCTTATTTTTTTACTCTCTCCTATAAAAATTCAAAATAATATTTAAAATGCTTCCAAATTAAGATAAATTACTTGTTTCCAGCAGGAAAGTGTTTTTTTAAATAACAGCAGAACAAAAAACTTGCCCTTCTGAATCCTTCACAGCTATTGGGGCTGGCAGAGTGCCACATTGGGCTAAAAACATATTTCATTTTTATAAAAAAATAAGTACTGATACAAAGCTAAATGAAAAAATCCTAATCATATCTATTACATATTGTATGCTATTATGTTGGTTTAGGATTGTAAACTATGCTTATTTATGCATATTTCTTGACCTATGACCCAGGGTGTTGTACAATGAAATGCTAATAACCCTATAAAAATAGGCCATCCAAATAGCGTATAACTTAAAATAATTGCACCAGAGACAACTGAAGAGTCCAAAACGTCAGTCAGGTTCACAAATCTCTCTGATCCAAGGCTGGGGCTTTCTGGACTTTGGAAGGGTTGTATTTCATAGACCCAGCCCAGCAACAGAAAAGGTAGTTTCTTCAGTCAACCAGGTGATAATGGAACCCAGGACATGCCAAACCTGGCCAAGTCTTATTGTATGGGGAGAGATAATTAGAGATAATGAAATGGCATCCTTGGGTCTTAAGAGACTATGGTATCGTGCTATGAAACCGGTAACTGCCACTTCCTGTGTTGTTTCAATGCTGTATGTAAAACTAAAGTGTCTTCTCCAGAGCATGAAGCCTGGGTAATTTAATATGGAGGATAAACTGTTACCCAAGCAGCAGATCCCCCTCTCCATGTCACTGAAATAGTCTAATGGAACGGCATAGCCGATATGATTAATTCCAGCTACGTCTCAGGAGTTATCAGAATGTGATTGTACACAGTCACGAACTGCTTCCGGAATGTTCTGTGGGCATGGCTTGGTAGGCGTGGCTTGGTGGGCATGGCAGGGGAAGGTTACTGCAAAGTTTCATCCCCACTCCCTCCCCACCCCACTAACCTGCTTTCCAGCTCCATTCTCCTGTGTAGGGCAACAAAAGAAGACCCAGCCAATCAGCTGGGACTTGGGAGTCAGAGAATAGATGAGGGTGGGGCCAGTCAGAGGTGATACTTGCCGGTTCTCTGAACTAGTCAAAATTTCTGTTACTGGTTCTCCAGAACTGGTCAGAACCTGCTGAATACCACCTCTGCACAGGATGTAAGTTGTTCCAGGTAAAGTTGACTTTACAATGGACTGATGGTGGTTTTGTTCAGGCTGATGGTCTTCAAGGTGATTATGATGCTGATGCTGATGTATTAAACTTATACATCTGAGTCTATCTGCTTGTCTCTTTCAGTCCAGCTTCCTAAGAAACCTAATAAGTATAATATTGGGGAATGGATAAAATAGCTTGATAATGAAAACGTATTGAATGTAACATATATGTGTTTATAAATGGTGGTGAAGTCTGATCCTCCTAGTGGTGCCACTGGATACTGCCCACCCACCAAAGTAAGTGCTGAACTGAACACAGACCAAACCGACATCAGGTGCAGGTAACAAACCAGTCACACTGGGGGTGGGGTGTCATAACCCATGGATATACAGCCATCTCTGTCAAAATGCAGACATGACCCAGATGATTTGTTTGATCATGCAAGATAGCGTTTGTTGATCCAAAAAGCAGATCCCGTTCCTGTGGAAAAAAATGCTGAGGAGGAGGAGGGAGGAGGAGGAGGAGGAGGAGAAGAAGAAGAAGAAGAAGAAGAAGAAGAAGAAGAAGAAGAAGAAGAAGAAGAAGAAGAAGAAGAAGAGGAAGAAGAAGAAGATTGTTGTTGTTGATGATGCTGCTAATGAATCTTATGCTAACAATAAGCGCATCTGTATGACTCAGACATTCTAGAGCAGGGGTGTCAACCTCATGCTGGCCACACACCCACCCAGTTTAGCAAAGAGGGGGAAAGTCCCAATGCATCACGTTACACTGCCGTGATGTATTAGGACTTTTTCCCCCTTTGCTAAACCGGGTGTGGCCATGGCCAGTGTGTGATGCATCTGGCCTGTGGACCGTGAGTCCGTCTTTTCTAGAGAGATATGTTAGTTTGTTGCAAAACTAACCTTAGGATAAAACAGTCCACTTTATCAGATCATGCTATTTTCTGTACTTACACATTACAATGAACACATATGTAGTATAAAGTTAATATGCTTCATGGTTAAGTTTTCATATTTTCTTTCTAAAAGCAGCCTCAGTGTTCACTGGAAATGAAATTAGACTATATTAAGGACATATGATACCCACTTTGGTGTAGTAGTTAAGATGCTGGATTAGAAACTAGGAGACTATGAGTTCTAGTTCCACTTTAGGCATGAAAAACCAGGGGGATAACTTTGGGCTAGTTACTGTCAGCCCAGTCCACCTTTCAGGGTTGATGTTATAGGGAAAATAGGAGGTGGAAGGAGTATTAGGTATGTTTGCCATCTTAATTTACTTAAAAAGTAATAAAGCTAGGATGAAAAATAAATAAAATTTGTACTTTTCTCTTCATGTGTCCTTTGTCTCTCATCACACTAATGTTGGCAAGTTACTCTTAACGTATAATTCCTTTTAACACTTCTAATGATTCCTCTTCTCTAGGTGTGCCTGGCTGAAAATGAAGGCATAATAAAATTATTTCAGGCTAATATAATTTGCAACAGACTTGTTTTCATGAAGTTGGCTTTCTCATATGGAAATCAGGGATTGCATAACAAATAAGTGTCAGTAATTTTACAGTTCTTAGCAGCACCTCCATTGTAATTAGTACTTGAAAATATTTCTGATCCTAGGCACCTTCAAGCATGAATCCCTGAGATCAAATCTGGTTTGTTCCTCATCTTTTTCCTTTAGGAAAAGTGACAGGAGCTGAAATATTAGGCAGTAAACACTTGAAGAGCTTTTCCTCTGCTGGCTTTCTTCCTTTCTGGCACCAGTTTGTTTTTGAGCAGCAAAAACTATCTGGTTTGTTATTTGCTTTGCCCAGAGAAAGTCTGGGTCAAATCCTGGATTAGCAGTTGAAAGAGAATGTATTTCACTTCTTTTTCTATGAGAAGTTTCCATCAGATAAAAAAAAGTGGAACAAGAAAGTCACTGGAGGAAAAAACGGGGGGAGGGGATCCTCAAAGCCTTGAGTTTGAAATGTGGAAGCAGTCCATCTTATTACAAGTCTGAATCATGCACCTGAAATTCATTTGCACTGTCATTATCATCATTAAGCTGAGTTCATCTCACTACCTGAGCTTTTAATTAGCATTAAAGGACTTCAGCCAAACTAGGTGACAGCAGCTAGTAAGATACTTTACTGCTGTTGTAGCTATTTTAAAAAGAGGATTTTTTTCCACTTCATTATTATTTTAATTCTTGCTGTAAGCTACTTTCAGAACGATGTACAATGGAAAGGACATGACATAATTAAACAAGTATTATTAATGTAGGAAGGAAAAAGTTAATGGCATAAATAAAAATAGGTAACTCGGTTTTGCTTATTTCTTATCATTTCTTCACATTTTATTAACATGACTATATATTGACAGCAGATCCTCCAGGCTAGATGGCAGAGATATTCTGGACTGCAATTCCCATGGTGCATGATCCTTCAATCTGAAAGGAATACAAAACAAAGAGATTTAAGTTGGACAAATCTAATAACTTTGTTAGACTTTTTTAAAATCCCTTTTTTGTATCGCACAGTATATAATAAATGATAAACTTCTGTCCATCTTCAAAACTCAAAAGGATACATTATGTCCTAGGTGAAAGAGATTTCTATCATTTTCATCTTTTCTTCTTCACATTCTGATTCTGAAATTATCTGTCTTGTCATATTTTTGAACAGAAATTACTGCACATTTCTTTGTCCTTAATACTGATTTTGTCCCATGATTAACCCTGCCATTTCAAGTGATTTTTTCCTATTCATTACATACTCAACCATTTGTCTCCAGTACAATCCAGCATAATGTTAAACACATCTAAAGCCTACTGCTTCTGGTCTGAAATGTAAGTGTGAATAACTAAATTGCTACTAGTTAAGTTGTGATTATGTAAATTTCTTCATCCCCTTCTGATGAAATGAATTGTGATCCATGAAAAGTTAAGATATCACAGCAGTTTCCATTATTCTTTCTTTAGTGCTAATGATTTAACACATTTATTCTTAAGTTAACCAAAAGCTTCATAATATTACATTAAGCAGTCACTGCAGACTCAAGTCCCTGAAATTACCTGTTTCTGGTCTCTAGTCTCTGTTTCATTAATAATTTTGATTATAAGAATAAAAACTAATGCAGATTAAATTTAAAGAAAAAAAAAGAATAGAAAGGAGTAAAAAGTGCAACAAAAAAGAAAAATAAAGTAATAATAAAGGAGAAAAAATATATAGTGTCTTCCAACCATCACCACAAATTTTTTTAATAATAGTGATTTTTCACCCCCTCTAAGATTACTAATATTTATATTTTCATCAATATCTCATCTCTTATCTATAAATAAATTGATAAAGCATCAACTTTTCACTCTGGAGTAAGCAAAAAGTGAATAAAGAGTTGCCAGAAGTAAAAACATTCAATAGCATGTAAAACAAGTAATAACCTTGTTTTAACTTTGATTATAAAAACCATTTTGTTAGACATGCCATATTGAGAATATGGATAGATACAAATTCAGATTGTGCCAAAAAAACCTTCTGTTATTTTCAACAAAAGCATCGCATAGAAGAAAAATAATAAGCAAACAATAATCACTGAGTCAAATCAAGAAAAGTGTTGGCAGAAGGACATAAGTGGCAACGATTCGCTTATTTACAACTATTCTAAATATTTAAAGTAGATAATAGAATTTATGGTTTCGAATACTCCACAAGACACAGTTTTAAACAGAATTGTATACAAATAATGAACATGTAATTGTTAAATGGTATAAACTTTTATTGAAATTTGAAACATAAAAAGAACAACTGAAAGAATATATGATAAAGTGGGATAGAATTTTTGGCTATAATAGAACAGTTAGAAACAGTGTGGTTGAAAGGACTGAAATTTACATTATATTATAATCTGAAAGAGATTTTTTATAAGAATGTACTGTTGGTATATGTTACCAGAGAAATTGTCTAGAATGTATAAAGGCATTTCAAAATTATGTTGGAAATATGAAAAAAGGACATTTTCTCATGTTTGATGGACATGTAAAACAGCTACAAAATTTTGGATTCAAGTATACACTCTAATTTAGAGAATTTTAAAGATTAATGTATATTTGAGACCAGAAATTTTTCTTTTGGGGTTGAAGCAGCTGAAAAAAAATTCATGGAACTTTCATTGTGTACATGATAACATTATAAGCAAGATTGTAAAAAATGGAAAGATTTGGCATTACCCACAATAATGGAATTTGCTAAGATGACTAAATTAATGTCTTTGATCAGAGACAAAACAATATCTGTATACATTGCAGATTGGAAATCCCTTATGGACATTTTGTGTAAAACAGAAAAAAATGCACTTATGATTTATGGTTCTGATGATTAGACAGGATTGATTATAGAATGAAGAGATGTATGCTGTAACCAGAGTAAGAGGTACATTTGTAATTTTAATTTTAACCAATATAAACAAAATCAGAAACTACTTCTCTGATTTCTTTCTTTTTTCTTTTTTTCTCCTTTCTTGCATGTTTAGCTTTCTTTTTTATTTCTTACTTTTTCTTACTTTATATTAGTTGTATTAGTTTTGGTCTTCCTTTTTAATTTCTTTTTAAATAAAATTATATTTTTAAAAATCTTGTTTTAACCATCAAATAAATCTACTGTATGTTTCTTTTTTCCTAATTGTTTTAATCTTTAACTTATTTAAATGTTATCATAAATTTGAATGCACTTTATTTCTTTTTTAACCATCCTCATTTTCAAGGCTTTAATGTCTCTTTTGTAAATCAAATAACCTCTGGCCAGCAGATCTGGCTGAGCAACAGATTAAGCAGAATCACTGAGCAATAGATCAGGTTGACAGAAAACCTTTGCATTACCTTTACTTCCACAAGCCTGCTCTTGTATGAAATTTTCCAGAAATTCTCAATTTTCCCAATTCTAATCCTAGTACTGCATATTTCTGATCTTTGGGTTCAGAATGTGAGGAACAGTACAAATTTGAATTCTAACATGCAGAGAAAACTTTCTAAAACTTTCCAATAAATGGGTTGCTTACATATTTCAAGGCTCCATTAGTAAAGTCACAGAGTACAGTCTGACTATAGCACTGATATGCAGCCTGCTAAATTGACTGCTTTGATTGAAGAAAAGTATACAATTAATTTTGTTTTTATTGGGAAACCACTTCTGAACTTAGTGCTTGAGGTGGAAAAAAACGAAACTTTGATTTTGGGTTTTGCTGATTAGATAGGTTTGTTATTATAGAAATGGCTAATATATATTATTATGTGAAAGTAAAAAGCTGAGGTTATATGTATGTTATTACCTTATTCTACTGGAGAGGTTCCCAACCCCTGGGCCATGACCCACTACTGGGTTGTGGCCTATTTGGAATTGGGACATGTGAATGATTGTCCAGAGCACATGTGTGGACACGCGACTCAACTTGGATGATCAGCAGGCTGGTGGGCATTCATGCACATGAGTGCCAGCCCACCACTCATGCAAGTCAAGCTGCATTCATGCATGTCAGCCCGCCACAAATGCAAGAGTGTGTGTGCATGTGCAAGTGTACCAATCTGCTGCTTGTGCAATTTGAGTTGCACATGCACACATGTACTCCAGCCAATCACTTGCACAGCCCAATTCTGAGTAGGCCATAGCCCAGTAGCTAACCTTGGTTATTTCTGATATAGGAAGCTATGATATTAAATAATACAAATATTATGAATAACAAAGAAACTAAATATTCTTGTGATTATTGATTATTGAAGTTTTCATAATAAATTATTAGCTCACTAATCATTGCTATTAGGCTTTTTTTTCTTTATGTATTGATCTGATTCCAATGTATGCAGTGAAAATGGTGTTGTCAGCTTAAGAGCAACTTAAGCAAACAACAGTGGTCTTCTTTTAAAATATTATTTTCTTCTTTACCTAGATTATAAAACTGTAATGTGGACAAATAATTCAACATATTAAAATATTCCCAAAGCACCAGCTGGAATTGAGTTGTTTCCAAAAACAGTTCTTCCCTTTATATATGCATAATCTGTTCATTAGATACTTGGCAACGTTTTCCCCATATACCATGGAATGCTGCTATTGCAGATGCATTTTATGAATTTAATATTTTTGACGCTGACAAGTCAGGTCTATGGTGAAACAAGACAAAGCAAAGAAATATTTCATTCAAAAGACACTTATATACATCCAGCTAACAATGGATTTACTTGAATGCTCTAAAATTGTTGAATGAAGAAGAAATGACAATTCCAGTGAAATATTTACTATGAAAGCACAAAGAGTGCATTTTTCACATGGAACATAATTTTATAGAGACAATACTTTGAAGAAAATCCAGTTTTCAATAACAACGTGAGCAGTCTTTCCAACTCAATAGACATAGCAATCATCATCCACTGATCAATTGATAAGTCTTGGTCCATCACCTAAAAAGAATAATTCTACTTATTTCAGAGCACCATTCATATTTGTTAAGAACAGAATGGCTCATGTTTAATTATTCTTCAGTGAAGGATGAATACACTGTTCTAGTGGTGGGATTCAAGTAATTTAACAACTGGTTCTCCTCGTGATTGGTTGAGTGGGTTTGGCTTGGGGGTCATGTGACTGTATGGGCATGGCCAACTTGACATTGCTCATGGCAAGGTAGGGTGGCACTTTGCTGTGAGTGACACTGAGTTGGCCATGCCCACTCAGTCACATGACCAATGCTGCAGAGACAGGGTGATTTCCTACATACCTTCCCCCCGCACCACCCTTAGGCTGACAAAATAAAAGCCCATCTAAAGATAGGCTCTGGCTGCAACTGACCATTGGCCAATTTTCTTCCAGTGCTCGTGCAGGGAAACCTGGGAGCAGCAGCATATTGCATGCTTTTCACTCCAAGCAGCCCAGCCTGGATAACACATGGTTGGAGTAGAGGAGCAGTCCTCCTCAACAGGCTCCAAACCATTGCTGCTGCTTCAAGCCTGGGTTCCCCACATGAGTTCTGGAAGTCCGGTACTCCTTTGGAAAAGCCCACCCTCACAATCGCATGCCTGCAGCCAGAGCTGGGCTTAGAGGAGCAGCAGAAGTTTGAAGCTTGTTAAGGAGGACCGCTCCTCTACCCCAGCCATGCGTTTTCCAGTACGGGCTGCTTGGAGTGAAAAGCATGCCATATGCTCCTGGCATGCCCTGCATGAGCGCTGGAAAAAAATTGGTCAATGGTCGGCTGCAGTCGGAGGTAGGCTTGGAGCAACAGCAGATGGACTTCAGGGCAAATAATCTACTCCTCAAGCCCAATGTCTGGACCCGTGAGCTGGAAGAGAGATTTTCAGTCATGCTGGTAAGTATGTATGGACTGAGTAGGCTTTTTGCTTCCCCCACCCCCATCCCAATCCAGCACGGCACAGACAGCCCATTGGAGGTGGAAAATGGGGCATTACCATCGGCCCTTCTCTTCCCCCCCCCCACAGCCTCCTTTTGCCAGAATGCGCCAGGCAGGCTCAGCAGGCAGTCACAATCTTTATATGGGCTTTTATTTTGTCATCCCAAGGGCAGGGGGAGGGGCCTGGAATGGTGCATAGGAAACCTGTCTCTGCAGCATCCATTGCTTGCCAATGGGCAGGCAATGAGGAGGAGGTGGCAGGCAATCGGGCTGGGCCCTTGGGGACAGCAGGGAAGGGAGCAGGGAAGGCAGGCAAACTGGCTGGGTGATGTGGGAGGCAGCTGGGCCAGGATTTGGGCCTTGCTGCTTGCAGGCTCACCCAGGCTGCCAGGCAAATCAGGGCAGCTCAGCTAGGCTGCGCAGAGAGCACTGAGTGGGATGCAGCCAAAGGCAGTAAAGCTGACGGCACCTCAGAGCCCATGTTGTTGAGACAAGCAAGGGAGCCAGACAGAGAGCAGCAGCAGCAGCTATGCTGGGTGAGTGGATGAGATGAGGAGTGACTGGGCCAGCCAGTGGTGGGATTTGCCGGTTTTCCAAACTGCATAAAATTGTAACTACCAGTTCGCCTGAACTTGTCCGAACCGGCTGAATCCCATCACTGCACTGTTCTCCATTTCAGGATCTCCTTTCCAAACCAAAGGTTCGAGACACTTTAATTCAGCAGATTATCTTTGGAAGAACAGAGAAAAAGAAACACTAAGATCATTTTGCTTTTCTCTGCAGGAGGCCAGCCTTGAAGAAATGATTGTAGTATTTGACAGTGCTTTATAAAGAACAGCAACAAATAGAGGTAAACCTAGAGTAACAAAAGACAATGACAAGACACAGAAGGGGACATCCAAAATACTGAAAAGAAATAGACAAAAATTATATTGAAAATTAAAAAGTGGTCTACCATCCCATATTAACATGGAGAGATGATTAATAGGTATGTATAGTCTAGCAAATAATAAACATGTACCTTTATATGACAATCACATACTAATTTATTGTATGTAGTAGTCTAATGTATGATGGGAAAATATTACTTCAGTTTCCATTAGCCTATCCAATTTGTACATTACAAGTGAAGCCCAAAATCAAAATGTAACTATCTTTAAATATATGCATTTTGATATGTCCATGTTCTAAAAATTATTCATTTAATTAGCTGATTTATACAGCCATCTGTCTCACATGTGCGACTTTGACTAGCTTCCAATAAAATAGATAAAACACATAAAATATAACAAATAAAACACACAGCAGCCAGGGATCATAAAAATCACTATTAACATAACCAAGAGACATATTAAGGGAAAGTGAGAAGAAGAAAAGCAAGTGTAATTTAGGAAATAACATACATAATGTGTTTGGGGGAAAATTCATGCAAAATATGCAGTGTTTATAAAATGGCACACAACAAATAAGGAAAAATGTGCATGAAAATGTGTAGACACTTTTTAGAAAATGCAAAATGATACAGACATAGAATAAGAAATTCAGGGTTAGAAGAAATCAAAAGCAATAGAAATTGAAATTGGGATATGATTTCATATTTGGCTCTCTTATACAAGTATGTGTGGATTGCATTGCCTGTTCTCAGGACTGAAAATCGGAGAGTCTATTTTCAGTTGATAGCATACAAATTCTCAAGTAGCATTCTGGTATAACAAGATTAAAAACTGTCTAAGTAATGATTATAAAATTACTTGGCCTTTTCTTTATGAGCTGGCTTTGCAAATTATAAACATGACTCTTTACATATTTTCATTAAATTAGGAGTAAAAACACTGGGAAGAAATGTAATGGACTCCTATTCAGTTCTAAAATGCCAGACTTCAAATGTTTTTGGCAATTTTTTCCTGATTTTTATGGTAATACATAACACTATTCCATCAACATCAAACAAATACGGGTCTGTGCATATTATGCAAAGCAAATCATTAAAGCAATCACATTTTTCAAGCAAGAGCTTGCCAATTTTTTTTGTTGTTGTTGTAAATTTTCACAAAAAAAAATACAAATAAAACATCTTTTTTGAAAGTAGCGTAATCCCAGGTTACATTTCTTCATACAGACACAAATTCAATTTCATGCTCATTTTTATGTTCTATTCCATATCTTATTACTGTTTTACATTTTCTGCATAGCTTCTCCCCTCTTAATTTTCTCAATTTTATTTTAATTATCTCGTCTCAATTCAAATCATTATATTTATATTTTTTGTCTGTCCTGTTTCAATTATCTATTATCTTTTCTCATTAAGCAAAGTTTCTCCTGTAGTTACTGATTGGAGTATGACGCCTTTATATCTTTTAAGTTTATCCATTTAACTCTTATTTAGGCTTCAATATATACCCTAAAGTTATAACCTTCAATATAATACATAACTTCCATTCGGATTCTGCTTGGTACATTCTTAAAATACACACTATATTCTTAAAAAAAGAAAAAATTATAAATATATGTAATTAAAACAACACATTCCATTCCAATTCAATTCTATCATTAATGTTAATATTGATTAAAATCTTAACTTCTTTAACATTACTTTTCAATTAAATATCATACTTCTATGGGAACAATTATAAGCTTTCCATAATTAATTTTTTCCTGATTTTTATGGTAATACATAACACTATTCCATCAACATCAAACAAATACGGGTCTGTGCATATTATGCAGAGCAAGTCATTAAAGCAATCACATTTTTCAAGCAAGAGCTTGCCAATTTTTTGTTCCCATTATAGTAAGTGAATTATTTAAAGTGCTCCCAGTTCAGTAGGATGGTCTTTCTCATTAGCATCACATTGCTCCTTACGATCATATATTTAACACAAAATAGATCTTAAAAATACTTTCCTAATAACTTTTTTCTTTATTTTTTGTATAATAGTGTAATTCTTTTTCACATTCTACCCTTCTTCGGTTTTCAAAAACTCTTGAGAATTCTGCGGATGAGAGTTCAAAATTAATCACTTCACATAAGTACATTTTCTCATACTGAACAACTTGGGTGTTATGATACAAGGGAATGGAAGAAGCCTTGTGAAATTTGTATAATTGTTATGTTCCATTAATTAATGATAACTATTAATTGATACCACTGGGTCTGTGTAGTAATATACCCAAAAATACACTCTGAGTTCCATGATTTTACATGTCAGGACATAGTAAAAATCATTTAATCCTTAGCAGTTCTTAAAAGCAGGTAAATTCAACCTCAGATGAACAACGTGTCATTATTTATTTTAAAATAAGAAAGCCCAAATGGAGAAGCATAGCTCTCTTGAAGTCCCACCACACCATTTCAATTGGGTTGAGGTCTGGACCTTGACTGGGCCATTTCAACATCTTGATTTTCTTTTTTTTAGCCATTCTGTTGAAGATTTGCTTGGGATCATTGTCCCATTACATGATCCAATGTTGGCCAAGCTTCAGCTGTCAGACAGATGGCCTCACATTTGACTCTAGAATACTTACCCATATTACCACGTCTTACAATACTAGACAACACAGTATCAACAGTAAAGACCTTCAAATTTCTAGGTTCTATATATCACAAGATCTAAATTGGACACCTAACATCAAAAACATCGTCAAAAAAGGACAACAAAGAATCTTCTTTCTGCACCAACTCCGAAAGCTCAAACTGCCCAAGGAGCTGCTGATACAGTTCTACAGAGGAATTATTGAGTCTGTCATCTGCACTTCTATAACTGTCTGGTTTGGTTCTGCAACCCAACAAGACAGACATAGACTTCAGAGAGTAATTAGGACTGCAGAAAAAACAATTACTACCAACCTGCCTTCAACCAAGGACCTGTATACTGCACAAGTAAAAAAGAGAGCTTCAAAAATATTTACAGATCCCGCAGATCCTGGACATAAACTGTTTCAACTCCTATCCTCAAAACGATGCTATAGAGCACTGCACACCAGAACAACTGGACACAAGAACAGTTTTTTACCAAACACCATCACTCTGCTAAACAAATAATTACCTCAACACTGTTCAACTATTACAAAGTCTGCACTACTTTTACTGTTAATCTTCTCATTACTCTTTATCACCCATCCCCTCCCATTTGTGACTGTATAATTGTAACATTGTTGCTTGCATCCTTACATTTATATTGACTGTTTCCTAGTATGATTTGGTTGCTTATTGTACCCTATGACTATTATTAAGTGTTGTATGTTATGATTCTCGACTTTTGACGAATGTATCTTTTCTTTTATATATATTGAGAGCATTTGCACCAAAGACAAATTCCTTGTGTGTGCAATCACAATTGGCTAATAAAGAATTCTATTCTATTCTATTATTTGGTTACAGAGGAGTTCATAGCCAATTTAATAATGCAAGGTAGCCCAGATCCTGTCCCTGCAAAACAAGCCCAAATCATCAATCCTCCATCACCGTGCTTGATGGTTAGTATGAGATGTTTGGGCTGATATACTGTCTTTTTTTTTACCTAATGTAGCATTGTGTACTATTGCCAAACATATCCACTTTGGTCTTGTCTGACCAAAGGACAATGTTCTAGAAGTCTTGTGATTTGTGATTTATTCAGATGCAACTTTGAAACCTAACCTGTGCTGCCAGGTTATTTTTAGACAGGTTTTTTTTCCTGGCAACTCTTCCAAACAAACCATACATATTCAGCCCTTTTTACTAATTATACTGTCATGAACTTTAACATTTAAAATGCTAACTGAGGCCTGTAGAATAGGAGATATAACACTTCTTGCAATTTTTCTGAGCATTGCATGGGCTGATCTTGAGGTGAATTTGCTGGGACATCCACTCCTGGGAAAATTGGCAACTATCTTGAATTTTTCCACTTGTAAATAATCTTTCTCACTGTAGAATGATGGACTTTAAATTATTTGGAAATGTTCTTATAACTCTTCCCAGATTGATAGACAATGACAATTGCTTCTCTAAGATCATTACTGAAGTCTTTACTCTTTGGCATTAACACACACCTTGACCAGCAAACTCCTCAGACTTTGGCTTTTATACTTGCTGATAATCAGTTGATCAAGCGTTCTTGATTAGCATTTGCTTGTTACTTAGCTCTTTTTAGCTAAGGATGTACTTAGTTTTTCATGCATGGCTTCTCCATTTTGCCCCCTTTTTTTGCAAAATAAATGATGACATGGTGTAATATGTCATGTGTTGTTGTTCATCTGCAGTTGTACTTACCTACTTTTAAGAATTGTTACGGTCCAGATGATTATTATATACTGATACATAAAGCCACACACACATAGTACAAAAAGGTTGCAATCTATATCTGATATACTTCTGTTGAGAATACATAGTTTTATTTTCCTTTCCTATCCAGTTTTCCTATCTGGTTTTTTACAGGTTAGCTTCATTTTACTTAACAGGTTCATTTATTCAACAGAGAACTTTTATGGTTTTGTCCTCCTTTATTTTCTCTCTCTCTCTCAGTGTTGACATATCTATGAATATTGTGATTCTGCTAGTTTACTAATAACTCCCTCTTATGCCCGAATGGCATTGTTTTGACTGTGTAAGAGCTGGCATATGGAGAACTGAAATCACTGTTAATTTACGAGTCACATGATTTATGCATGTTTTACTTATTTTCACTAAGTGTTCCAAAGTACATTCAAAACAACTTCATGAATGACTGTCACTTGTTTGGCATTTAAAAAAAAATATCACAAATTACATTTATAGTCAAATAGATATGTTAATTAATTGCAGAATTAGCAATTTATGCTATTGTCTACAAAAGGTAGCTTTTAGTGCTCCTGTAGAAACAAAGTAGGTTTTCAGCTTGCTTGACAAGATGCAAATGATTGGTGCTAAAAATAATTCTAACATGAAAGCTGCTTTCACAGGAGGGAATCATATCCACTGAGACACACAACCACTATGTTTCCATATCAATAGAAAACAGTCTTTCAGTATGCCCCACTGACTTGACAACTATGAGGATTCTCATATAGTGAGAGGGAAATAAGCTAATACCATGACTACCTCCATTATTAAAACAAATTAAAACTGAGCCTCATATTCCAAAAAGGTACTCAGTACTCTATTACATAGGGCATGAAATGGCCATTAGAAGCAAAGAATCAGGAGAGGAGAGGAGACATGCCTACTGGAGTCCCCACCAATTGCAACAGAAGCATTTGCATATGTAGTCAAGCACAGCAAATGGATTGGACTGCCTTGCTTGTACCAGCAGAGAGAAAAGTGGTAGTTTGGATGCAAAGCCAGAAAATTCAGGTAGAGGTCACTTTTCCAGCAGGTAGAGAATGGCATCTATTCCTGTGCTCCCCAAATGGTAGGTAGTCCATTCAAATGCCAGGGCATGGAGAAAGTTATTTATTAACACCAGAACAGTCTAAAGACTTCTCATGATCCAGCAACACAAAATATCAAAATATCCATGTAAAATAGTAAAATGTCCACAATAAGAAATTAGGGGAAAAAATAAAAACAGCATTTATTTTAAAACAGCTGGAGCAACAATCTAGTAATAATAATGGCATAATCATTTGAAATTTAAAAAGGTTGCTGGAAGAGGTTCAACATAGGTTCAACATAGATCAGCGGTCACCCTCCATAAGTGAGTGACCATCAGTACTTTTTCCTGTATTGTATTGAATGAGTCAGTTTCAGTTTGGAGCTTATGATCCTTCAAGTATTTCATTACAAATCTTTTTTTATCGGTTAAAGCTAGCACTTTAAATTGTACCTTAAAATTCACTGGCAATCAATTAGCAGATTACAGCACAGGTGTAATATGTTCCTACCATGTTTCCCCACTTAGAAGACCTAGTCTTATTGTCTTTTCAGCCCTAAAATAAGCACCAGGTCTTATTTTCAGGGAATGTCTTACCTGCTTACCTTGGGACCACCACAGCCATGCCTCCCATGTCCTGATACTTGTCGTGCCACTGCCTGACTTCTTCTGTAACCACTTGCGGCAGGAGGCTGCTTGGTGCATTGTGCCATTGTGCACCTGAGTGGCAGTACTGGTGCAATGACTGTTGTGGCATTCTTCTGTGAGTGGTGGCACTGGCATGATTAGCCTTGCGAAGTTCTGCCACAAGCAGCAACACCTACGCAATGAGCCATGTGGTATCTGGCCACAAGCCACCACAAGCAGCTGCAGAAAAAGTCAGGCAGTGGCATGATAGGTGTTGGCACATGGGAGGCCTGGCTGCAGTGGTCCTAAGGTGAGTGTGGGACTTGTGGGACAGTTCCACACACATCCCACCCTGCCCTAGCTTGATTTTTATGCCTGTGCCTGGCCCCCACCTCATGAAACCAGATGGTGGGTGGGGCTTAATTAGGGATTATTGGGATAGGGCTTATATTAGATGCAGGTGTGAAAATTGGGCTAGGGCTTTTTTTCAGATAGGTCGTATTTTTGGGGAAACGCGATAGATGGTTCACTGCAGCTTTCTACTATCTGCAATTTCCGATGTATTGTGACTGAAAGAACTGAGCAATTAATCCAATGTACCAGTGAGGATAATACATTTCTAAGTCAGGTTTTAAAGAATCCAGTAGAAAATCAGTATCTTTTTTTTTTTTACTTGTCCTAACATATTTTTATAATGTTCAGAAAAAGGAAATCCTGTACTCTGCAGTATATCTCTCCCAATCACAGCTATTACCTCCTGCTACTATAAATATTTTAACAATTTTCCCCTTCCATCTTTTTCTTCCATTTCTCGTGTTCAGTCATTCTGTGGCATGAGGGAACATATCCATACACCACAGAAAGGTGTTACAAATATTTTAATTGTTAATTTTTTTCTTTTTCTATTTAAGTTTCAAATACATCACTCCAGTTTACCACGGAGTCCCCAGCAAGTTGTACTGCACTGTAAATTTTTCACAGTATTTGCCCAAGTCCAAACTGATGAAGATTCTCCTAATTATCTTGTCCACTCCCAGGAGCCTATTTGTCCTAGACTTGCTAATCCAAAACCCTGTGGTTCTATGGAAATCTATCCAGGCAGTTAACACCTCTTGCCATTCAATAAAGGAGATGGTATTCTACCATCTAAAACTTTATTTAACATTGCAAGATGAGGTAAAACTAAAAGAAAATAAACAATGGCATATGATTACAAAATGAATACAGCCATGCTCTATAAAAGAGACCGTGTGGTCTTAACTGTAACATGGTCTACTTACAGTCTAGGTCAAAAATATACAGTAACTGCTCCTACACCCCACAGAGCCTAAATTGCCTAAGGTGTGTAAGGATTTGCTGCTTATCTGCAATACCACCAAGTGGGTCAAGATTGCAGCTGAAAAACTAAGAGTGGCTTCTTTAAATGGAAGATGTAGGTTGAATGGCTTCACTTCCCATCTCTTTCCCATCAATGCTTGTAACAGAAAGTAAGGAGACAGGAAAGGGCTAGTGTGTAATAATCCCGGGGGGGGGGGAGGTCTGTAGGGGGTGTGCATAAGCACACCAACGTGCCTACTGTCCCTGCCTTATTGTTTCTTTTTCTTTTTTTTCTTATATGCATCCATGTATTCATAACTATGTTTTTACTTATACCTATTATCTTGTAAGCAACTGACAAAAATAAAAAAATAAAAAAACTTCCCCTATGAAGGGAACATGCTGCACCTACTTAGCAAGATCAGGGTTGTAAAACTTACCTCTAAGCTAGCTAAACAGAAATAAATTAACTCTGTTCTCCCTGTGCTCTGGGGGACAGAACACTATTAATCTTGATAAGGACCTTTATCTTTGCTTATTTAATAACAAATGGGTACATTTAGAAATAAGGTAATTAGACTGCAACCACTGTCTATTTTCACCTGTTTGAAAGAATCATGTGGTGTATTTTTGGAAATCAAGACTTAATCCTTTTATTTTACAGAAGACAACAATGTATTCTTAAGAGAAATACTTATGAGTGAATGAATAATTACTAAGATTGTGCAATTATTACACTAATTACATTAAACTTACATAGCTTTTTTTCTGGTAATATTACACTACTAACTAGAGCATACAAAACATTTGCTAGACCAATACTTGAATACAGATCATCAGTCTGGAACCCACATTATATATCTAGTATTAACACAGTTGAGAAAGTCCAGAAATATTTCACAAGAAGAGTTCTCCACTCCTCTACTCATTGCAGAATACCTTATGCCACCAGACGTGAAATTCTAGACCTAGAAAATCTAGAACTATGCCACCTTCGGTCTGATCTAAGTATAGTATATAAAATCATACATTGCAATGTCCTACCTGTCAATGAATACTTCAGCTTCAACCATAACAACACAAGAGCAAACAATAGATACAAATTCAAGGTTAATCACACCAAACTTGATTGCAGGAAATATGACTTCTGCATCAGAGTGGTCAATGTCTGGAATACTCTACCTGACTCTGTGGTTTCTTCCCCAAACCCCAAAAACTTTAACCTTAGATTGTCTACTATTGACCTCACTCCTTTTCTAAGAGATCTTTAGGGGGCGTGCATAAGTGCACCAATGTGCCTACCGTCCCTGTCCTATTGTTTCTTTTATATGTTTTTTATTTTTCTTATATGTATCCATGTATTCATAACTATGTTTTTACTTATACCTATTATCTTGTAAGCAATTGACAAAATAAATAAATAATAAATAAATAAATTATTTACTAAGGTTCCAATTACTACATTTGGAACCTTAGTAAAGGTTCCAAATGTAATAATGTAATGTAAGGTTTCAAAACGTCCAGTCTATTATTGTTTAAAAATATTTCAAAAGAAGAAAAAGAGGGGGGAAACCCTTGTTAAATATTTAATTTCTAACTTCTCCTTTATTTGTATTCCAACTGATTTGCATTGTATAAGGGTAATGCTTTTTTAAATTTGCCCTAATTCATTACAACATAATATTGGTTTCTTTTATTTAAAGTCAAGATTGATTGAGCTCTAAGAATGGGTTTTGGAGTAAATGCATAAGACTTAATTCATGCCATATAGAGGCAAACTTTCCCATTTGTGGATAACTCTGTCTTTCTTATCTTGCACAGCCATTTCTGGATATGTTCTAGAAACACTTTGGACCATTTGATTTCATTCAGTACTGTATGTTTGGATAATGAATTGTGATCTTATATATTTTGAAGTTGTAGGTGGTATTAATACAAACAATAGCAATAGCGCTTAGACTTTTATACCACTTTACAGTGCTTTAGAATACTTTCTAAGCAGTTTATAGAGTCAGCTGCTCAGGATTAGCAATACTGGAAATACTATATTCTAATTACTGCACCACTATGGCTCATATATATGGTGGAATGGAATGGAAAACCAAAGCAACAACACAACAAAACACATAAAAAGGGCTGGAGAACTGCAAAAATGAATTCAAACTGCCTTTTGAAATTTGAACACATAGCAATAAAAAACCAATATGCTGTACACTATGTTCTTTCTGTAGATAAATCTTAATGAAATATTGTGGCAAAGAACCGAGAATGTTTTAGTTCATATAACAAAGATAATTCATTTGACAATAATCAATAATCTACTATTCCCATTTCCATAAGATACAATTTCATTGATTGGACTGAGACTGTTTTCACCTGTCCAATGCTTCACCAAGCAGTGAGGGGATTCAAATAATTTAACGACCAGTTCTCTGTCCTAATGACCAGCTGGATAGGTGTGTCTGGGTAGTCATGTGACTGGGTGGGTGTGGCCAACTCAACACCACTCACTTTGAGGTGTTTCACCTTTCCTGGCTTCTCATGACCATGGGGGATGCTGCAACAGTCATAAGTGTGAAAAACAGTCATAAGTCACTTTTGTCAGTGCCATTGTAACCTTGGATGGTCACTAAATGAACTCTTGTAAGTCAAGGATTACCTGTACAAAAATACAAAAAATACAGCTTCTTTGCTTGAAAGAAGCTGCCCTAAATATCAATCATTAGATTAGAAATGGGAGAATACACACTGAAGATCAATGATAGCACAGCCATCACATAAACCTAAACCATTCTGTCTGAATCAGAGATGGTATTCAGCAGATTCTGACCAGTTCTGGAGAACCGGTAGCGGAAATTTTGAGTAGTTCGGAGAACTGGCAAATACCACCTCTGACTGGAGATTTTACAGTATCTTTCCCCTGCCATGCCCATCAAGCCACACCCACAGAACTGGTAATAAAAAAAATTGAATTCCACCACTGGTCTGAATACCTTCCTTCACATCAGCAATACCTGCAAATCAGGCAGGGTGCTAGAGCACCTTGAGGAATTAAAATAGTTAAAATGCAACAATAACTATCAGCAGCCAACTCATAAAGTGAAACCTTTTATCAGAGAGGTCGTTTAAGCTCTCCAGAAAGTGGGTGGGCATACTTGGGCTACAAAATACCAAGCTAAATAGACAAATCAACAAAGTATATAGGGGACACAGGTTTAAACCTCCCAAGCTTGCCAGGATCACAATAAAATTAGTACATGCTACAGATATCTAAATAAACTTCAAGCCTGGTGCCATGTTACTAAGCCTTATTATCATGAGAGAAAACTAAAATGAATTGGAAGATCCATACCCCTACTTCTTTTTTTTAAAAAAAAATTACTATCAGTGAGCAAACATGTGCCTTGGCCACTCCAAAGCAATGCAAGAAACATCTGTCCTGAAGGTGCATTTTCAAGAGGCAACTGGACTTTCTGGAAACCAAGAAAGTCCAGTTGCCTCTTGAAAAAAGTACCTTTGGGACAACTATGACCTGGATGACTGAAGAATCCCCATAGACAAGAGATTCCTGTGCTCAGTGAACTGACAAAGCACCCTTCCCCACCTAGGAGAAGCAATCCTTAGTTCCATTTGCCTCAGTAAAGATACCAGCTGGTCTCACTCACCTCACAAGATATCCTAAGGAAATTATCCAGATTTAAGGAAAGATCACATGCCCCCAGAAAGGCAGTCAAAAATCAGTGCCAAGCTTGCATCCTACCTCTTGGAAGTACACCCCAAAAGGACAGTGTCAGCAACCACTAAAGCAGTGTAAAAAGCTTAAAACAGCCCTTCTCCTTTAAGAAAGTCAAGCCCCTCCACAGCTCAGGCAACAGAAAGTCTGGGCATACTGCTGAGAACAAGGCTTAACAGGAGAGGCAGTTTCTGTAAGTAGGGTAATAAAGATAAGGATTAGGCTAGAAACAACACAGAGGCACACAGAATGTTTCCTTCCTGCCTTCCTGACAAGATTATTCATGTAAAGTGGTGGGGAGAAACAAAAGGTTGTTGGAAGGAGATTTCTTTCAACTGGTTCTCAGAACTGTTCAGAAAGGTAACAAATGGTTCTCCTGAATAGATGTGAACCAGCTGAATCTCACCCATGCTTCCAAGACTGTTTTTAAACTGATTTTTGCAAATGTCAGAGCATTTACTCTCTGGTAAACCAAATGTGGAGTGTGTGAAATACATATATAAAGTGTTGAATGGAAAGTAAATATTCCCAGATCAAAGACCCATGGAATCTGATGTTAGATTTCCATTACTGGGTGGTTTTTTCAACTACTCCATTTTAGCTCTACAACTGAATAACATCTTATTCAATCCAAAATGCAGGTACTGTAAATACAATCATATAAGTATACTATGAGGATGAAATCTTCAAGGATTGGGTGGCACTTCAGATTTAACAAACAAATACATAAATAGATCAGACCAGACCTAGAATTTTATGTTCAGTTCTAGACACTGTACTTTGGAAAGGACACTGACAAACTGGAATAGAGAGCAGCAAAAATAAGAGGCCCAGAAGAAAAGAAATATGAGAAATTACTGGAGACATTAATCTGGAAAAGAATGCAAGGAGACAAGATAAGATCCATGGTGGAGCAGTGGTTAGAGTGCAGTAGTACAAGCTACTTCTGCTGACTGCTGGCTGCCTGCAATTTGGCAGTTCAAATCTCACCAGGCTCAAGATTGACTCAGCTTTCCAGCCTTCCAAGGTGGGTAAAATGAGGGCCCAGATTGTTGGAGGCAATATGTTGACTCCGAAAACACATATAGAGGGCTGTAAAGCATTGTGAAGTCGTATATAAGTCTAAGTACTATTGCTATTGATGTATTCTAATATCTGAAGAATATCAGCTAGAATACAGGGCAGAATCATGTAGAATTGCTTTGAAAGACAGGGCAAGAATCAACAGGTTGAATTTACATTTTGGTTAGACAGAAGGAAATATTTTCCTAACAGTAACAGCTGCTCAGCAATAGAACAGAATGCCTCAGGGGGTGGTGAACTCTGTTCACTGGAAGCAAAGACTGGATAGCCATCTGCTTGGAATGCTTTAGTGTTGAATTCCTGCACAGAGAGGGGGGTGATGTAGATGATTGCCAACATCTCTTCCGGGTCATATATTCTGTGAGTCCATAAAACTAATGGCAATATGTTATATAACAGAGACTCTCAAGAAATACAACACATACTTCTTCAGCTAGGGCAAAACCTAATAAAATGAGCCAAGACTTGTTCTTCCTCATCTGTATCATCCTCCTGAATTCACTGTATACCTCCCTCAAACTTATTGAATGCAATTGCTTTTCCACATTGCTTTACCAACACTTACAACATTTCAAAGAGAGGATGTGCATTGTGGTATCCCACTTCTCTATTAGCTCTATTATTCTCAGTTAGCTATTACAGATGGATCGTGTTTCTTTGCAGGTGTATTACAATCACATGTTCTCTCCCTGTGTATGCTTGTGTCTATTTGCTTTAACTGATTTGAAAAAACATAATTTTATTATGCTGGCATGATTCTTTGACATTTTTGAATTATTTTCTATCATCCTTCAGGCAGACCAATATATTGCAATGGACATTTCTGGTTGAATTTTTATTGGTACATTCTTGGCAATGGACCTATCCAAAGCACCGCCATTCTCTGTGACTAGAAGACATATTGTATGTGTGTGTCATATTGTTCCTCATCATCCTCTTTTTCCTTGATGATATTCAATGGAAGAATGAAACAGAAATGTCTTTCTGTTGGGTCTTGACATGACTTAATTCCCATCATTAAAACATCACTCTACTTTTCTCATTGTTTCCCTTTCTCTCTTCTCTTCTAGATTATTTATGGAGGAAAACACTTTTGCTCAGAACTTGGGGTTTCATAGATCATGCCATCTGCACTGGATAAACACTCACAGGCATGGAGGAAATCTAAATGTATACAGGTGAAACTCAAAAAATTAGAATATCGCGCAAAAGTTCATTTATTTCAGTAATGCAACTTAAAAGGTGAACCTAATATATGAGATAGACTCATTACATGCAAAGCAAGATAGTTCAAACCATGATTTGCCATAATTGAGATGATTATGGCTTACAGCTCATGAAAAGCCCAAATCCACAAACTCAGAAAATTAGAATATTGTAAAAAGGTTCAATATTCTAGGCTCAAAGTGTCCCACTCTAATCAGCTAATTAAGCCATAACACCTGCAAAGGGTTCCTGAGCCTTTAAATGGTCTCTCAGTCTGGTTCAGTAAGAAGAGCAATCATGGGAAAGACTGCTGACCTGACAGTTATGCAGAAAACCATCATTGACACCCTCCATAAGGAGGGAAAGCCTCAAAAGGTAATTGCAAAACAAGTTGGATATTCCCAAAGTGCTGTATCAAAACACATGAATAGAAAGTTATGTGGAAGGGAAAAGTGTGGAAGAAAAACATGCACAAGCAGCAGGGATGATTGCAGCCTGGAGAGGATTGTCAGGAAAAAGCCATTCAAAAGTGTTGGGGACTTTCACAAGGAGTGGACTGATGCTGGAGTCAGTGCATCAAGAGCCACCACACAAAGACAGATGCTGGACATGGGCTTTAAATGTCGTATTCCTCTTGTCAAGCTGCTCCTGAACAACAAACAACATCAGAAGCGTCTTACCTGGCCTAAAGAAAAACAGACCTGGTCTGTTGCTCAGTGGTCCAAAGTCCTCTTTTCTGATGAGAGCAACTTTTGCATCTCATTTGGAAACCAAGGACCCAGAGTCTGAAGGAAGAATGGAGAGGCACACACTGCAAGATGCTTGAAGTCCAGTGTGAGGTTTCCATAGTCTGTGTTGATTTGGGGAGCCAGGTCATCTGCTGGTGTTGGTCCACTGTGCTTCATTAAGTCCAGGGTCAACACAGCTGTCTACTAGGAGATTTTGGAGCACTTCATGCTTCCTTCCGCAGATGAGCTTTATGGGGATGCTGACTTCATTTTCCAGCAGGACTTGGCACCTGCCCACACTGCCAAAAGCAGTGTTCAATGACCATGGAATTACTGTGCTTGATTGGCCAGCAAACTCAACTGACCTGAACCCCATAGAGAATCTATGAGGCATTGCCAAGAGAAAGATGAGAGACATGAGACCGAACAATGCATAAGAGCTGAAGGCCGCTATTGAAGCATTCTGAAGGCCGCTATTGAAGCATTCTTTCATAACACCTCAGCAGTGCCACAGGCTGATAGTTTCCATGCCACGCCGCATTGAGGCTATAATTGCTGCAAAAGGGGCACAAACCAAGTACTGAGTACATATGCATACTTATACTTTTCAGAGGTCTGATATTGTTCTATGTACAATCCTTTTTTATTGATTTCATGTAATATTCTAATTTTTTGAGATTGTGGATTTGGGGTTTTCATGAGCTGTAAGCCATAATCATCACAATTATGACAAATCATGGCTTGAACTATCTTTCTTTGCATGTAATTAGTATCTCATATATTAGTTTCACCTTTTAAGTTGCATTACTGAAATAAATGAATGTTTGCACGATATTCTAATTTTTCGAGTTTCACCTGTGTAAGAAAGTCATCATATTCTTAGCCAGGCTTGTCCTTTAGCATTTTTGTCACAGACTTATAGCACTGGGAAATATCACTCCTGGTATCAACAAAGAATTGCATTTGCATCTTCAACATTCATACCTCCCTGGTTCCATTCTTAATTAAAAAAAATGGCCACCTAAATATTTGGTGTTACTTATGGCCTAGTAGTATAATATTAAATTAAGTGCTACAAAGAAGAGGGGCTCAACCTATTCTCCAAAGCTCTTGAAAGCAGGACAAGAAGCAATGGATGGAAAATAATCAAGCAGAAAAGCAATGTAGAGCTAAGAAGAAATTCCCTGACAGTTAGAACAATTAATTAGTGGAATGAGTTGCCTCTGTAAGTTATGGGTGTTCCAACACTGGAGATTTTTAAGAAGAGATTGGACAACCATTTGTCTAAAACAGTATAGGGTTTCCTGTCTGAGCAGGTAGTTGGACTAGAAGACCTCCAAGCTTTTTTCCAACCCTGTTATTCTGCTATTTAAATGTGGCTGACCATTGATTTTAAGCTGCATCCTCTATGTGATACCACTTCCTTCTATTTCAGTTCCATTGTACTCCTCAGGGCCTATTTTATTTCCTCATTATGGCTGTGCAAGGTGGAGTTGCTTAGCAACATTTCAGCAGTCCTCCGTCTTCAAAAACAATTGTATACAAATATCCATTTATTAGTAGAATTATCTGGTCTCCTCCCTAACCATTCCATGGAATGAATACCCATTTTTAAAAGGACTAATTGGATAAACTTTGATTATCTAATTTTGATGTCAGCTTCCAGAACTTTTATTATTGAAACTACTAACAAAAGCAAAACATACAGCTCCTAATAAATCCCCTGTGCCCACCTATTAACTGGAAGATCATAGCCCCTGAGACAACTTCACTTAAGGATTGAGTCTTGCCTGCTTGTGATTAGTGCTACATTTGAATATTCTACCAACTCTTCATTAATCTATGTATCTAAACAAAAAGTAGAGAATTATTAAATGGGTCTGCATTGCTCCATGGCAACTGTGTTTTCTTGGTGCTTATAAAGTACTTTTTAGAATTCACAATCTGCAAATAACCTGTTTAATACAGTTATAATTGCAGTCAATTATTTAAAACATTAGTGCTAAATTAAATGGCCCAGAAAAATTTGCGTTGCCCTCTCCCACTTTATTCTACTGAATTATCCAGCACTTTGTGCATTTATTTATTTATTTGTTACATTTTTATAGCCATCCATCTTATATTGAAAGGCAACTCCCAATTAATAATTAAAGCAACATTAGTTTTTTTTAAAAAAAATAGTTCAGTAAGCATACTACAAAAATCTACTAAAAACCATAAACATTTACCATTAAGCACCAAAGTTAAATTTCCAAAATCCTTGTTAAATCCTCTCACCCTGTTTCGATGCTTACTAGAAAAGCTCCATCTTAAAATGCTTTTCAGAAGCCTAGGAGGGTAAACTAGACATTTAAACCATTAAAGGGGCAGAGGTATCACTGGAGAGGACCACCATTACAATTTTGGAGTATTCTGGAAAGTGCAGCAGTTCTGTGTACTGTTTTAAAGAGCAGAGAAGAGTGGATTTTTGGTGCCCCTTTTTTTTCCAGCTACAGCAATAAGATACTGCAGGGGGGAAGGTGTATAGCCAATAAGGCACTGGAACAATGAAGTAACGTTTCCTTTCTGTGACTTGAAGACAGTGTCTGATTAGTCCCTCAGTGCTATGGTTAATATTGGCTATCTTGAAGTTAATTATATAGTACTGGGTAGACTGACAATTGTTAGGATGACTTGATGCAAAAAGTGGGTAGATCTCTTGTAAGTAGGTATCCTTGCCAAGTATAATTCATTCCCTGAAATCCTGTTCTGTTTGGTTGCTAGAAGTACAAGGACAACAAGTACAAGTACAACAGCCACTAATGAGGCTTAAAACCTCATAAACTTTGATATGGAGATGTAATGATGGAAAGTAGTCTCTTGTATTATTTAATAGGGCACCCTCTGTAACATGATTCATTGATGTCTGGTACTTTGTTTCCAAAAGCATTATAAAAATCCAGAAGCATTGAAAACCATTTCTTCCACATCTGTAAAGGAGTAACACTTCAAAAATGTGTCAGAATGATATATTATGGCTTTAAAAAAGCATGAGAGAAGGAAATCTATAAATCCAATGATGCTTCTTTTATCCTTCCTGTCATCTTCAGAAATGACCAAGTATCAAGTCAAAATAGGCTAGCAGTGTGTTTGAATAATGCTTCTGTCACAAGATAGCTTAGAGTTTTCTTTGGGAAACTGCAGAGATAAAAGGAAGTTGTCTTCCTTAAATATTGTCATTATATAATTTGTTCTAAAATGAAAACTAAAAGTACCATCAGTCTCTAATTTTTTTTACTTAGTTTTTCAATTTCTTTTTACTTAAGACATCATATACACTTGCAATGAAAAAGCATTTGAGTTGTCTTTGATAATAATGTATGGTATGTATGGCATGAATTCTAATTGGAGAATGAAAATTTCTATTTTACTATTTAACATAGTCATACTAAAATAAAAATAAAGGGAAAGCTGAAGACATTGTAGTTCACCCCCCTCTTTTTTCTCTCTGTACCTCTCCAGTTAAATAAAACTCTAAAGATGGGAAATATTTAATAAACCCATTTATCAGTTCAGATCATGAGAGTTTGTTTAATTTTGTCTGAGTCTTATCTATCTTTGCATGGACTGCAGTCTATTTCCATCCACAGTGTTCCAGTAGTTCCGACCAAATGAGGAAAAACTTCTCCCTCTTTCCTGTTTCCTGAAATCACCCATTGGTCAGACAATCCAGCTAGCCAGGGAGTAGTCAACATTGCTATAATCCTATCTAAATTTTTTAGATCACAAGGAAAAGCAAGACAATGTATTGGAGCAGATGGGGTTTCAGTGAGTCTGGGACTAGTCTGTTATCTAAAGCAGTGGTCCCTAATCTTTTTGGCACCAGGGACTGTTTTGTAGAAGACAATTTTTCCACAGGCTGGTGCGGGGGTGGTTTCAGTGTTGCTTTCATGTCCACCACTCACCTCCAACTGATACCAGTCAGTGGCCCAAGGATTGGGGATTCCTGATCTAAAGAACCAGAATGTCTCTTAGTGTGTTATACATTTTTTTTAAAAAAAAACCTGTTTTTTAAACAACACTTTAATCATGTTGTAATTTTACTTTATAATTTATGACCAGAACAATCCCAGTAAATTGATGTCATCTTTTATTGTGAGAGAAAGGTGCAATAGAAAAATCAGTATCACCTCTTGTTAATTTTTCCACTAATCATAGCCATGTATTGCCTAACTCATAATCACTATGCATTCAGAGATGCTTCAGAAATAATGGCAGAATGTTCCATCCAACTGGAGTTATGGACAAAAGAATTTTCCCCCTTGTCATGCTCAAAAAAATAAAGGTGAGCAGCAGCCATTTCAGGCAGATGGAGAACACATAGATAATTCCATTTAAAAGGTGTTGTAATGAAGCTAAATTAGTTTTAGCATTGTGCTCAGATTGATCACTGAAATAACAAATGAATTGCTTGACAGAAGCAGAGCCAGCAAATGAATGCTTAGGAGGAGGCTACCAATTTACATTCTTAATATTGCAAAGATATTATAGTAGAATAAAACAATTTGGGGCTGAGTAATTCAAATGAAGAGTAGAGCAATTATACAATGTGAGGGATCAAACTTCCAAAGGGAACAAAACTATTTCGCCCTACACATTGTAGAGTTCAAAAACAGCTTAGCTGAAAGGGTTGAGGCAATAGTTTTTATCCAATGAATGAGAGGGACGGTAAACGTCACCCTCCAGATTTGATGCCATTTGACGCATCTTTGACAGGATTTGGATAGATTTTTCCTAAACTGCTCTCTTGTCTGCTTTTGAGCTTGTGTTGTAGTTCTAGTATAGCTATCATATACCCTTGACCAAAGATTACTATGCTCCTTGTATCTGGGATGGCTGTCCTCTTCCACCAAGCATGTAGCTCTGGGAGGAATGTACAAGGAGTGATAAGGGAGGAAAGGGGACAGCCACCTAGCCAGCTGATCATCTGGATCATCCATCATTATCAGTGTTAACGGATGTTTCAGTTAAACCTGCCTCACATAGGTGCCTCCTCTTTCTGTGGACTGTCCAAGCAATAAACTTGAAGAAGCAGGGACTGTAAAGTTTTCACCTTTGGAGAAGAAGTCTTGAGAAGTCTTGGATATCTTCCCCAAGAGCAATTCATGTATTGATCTTGGAAAAGGGAACTCTTTTTATTTTGGGACATTTTGGACTATCTTCAAGAGCTAGAGAATTGTAAAAGATTTCAGTTTAAAGTGGGAACCATTTAAAAGAGAATGTTAACAGTCATGATTCTTTCCATCAAATAAGAGATATCTTCATTTCATATATGTCAAATTTAACTCTTGGAACAAAAATGGTTTTGTCTGCTAGAAATGTGTAATGAAAGGAAACTACTGTATACAGACATTTAGGTGCAACATTGTGAATGTCACCTCATCAAAAGGTTCAGTGGAATTCAAATATCATCAGACTGAAGCCTTGGAGTATAATAAGCTCAGCCTGCCTCATTGTTTCTTTGTGGAGGAATGAAACAGAGCAATTTCCTCATTAAAGTCAGCTAGGAAAAAGTGGAATGTAAATCATCATCATAATTTTATCCATGTCTACTCAGAAATATATTTCATTTAATACAATAAAAGCTAGTCCAAGAATACATGTTGAGGTCTATAGCTGTAGTTTTTAATTCTTGTTAATATTGTAGTAAAAAAAGGCTACTAACTCACTATACTGCGTGTGTGTGTGTGTGTGTAGCTTTTTTTTTTAAGGTAAGGCAGAATAAGACTATTTCAAAGTAAATACTTAAATAAGTCACTGTGCTGAGCCTTGAAATGTTTGAAATAAACAGTGAATGCATACTAAGTTAAAACCAAAGTTCCTCTTGTGTTTTTCTTTCTATTTCTTTCTATTTCAGTGAACAAAACAATAGAAAATATACTAGAACTAGTAAAGAATAAGTGTTCTTCAGGTATTCATTCAAAAATGGTACTAGCAATTTTTAATTTATTCTTGTTTTGTTATTATTTTCCAAGTAGACATCTTTGTAAGCAACTCAGAAATACAGATTTCTTTTCAGAACTGGTTTAACTTTATTGCCGGCGCCACAACCCCCTCCTCAGCCGCCTTATCCGAGGCTGAGAAAAGAAGTGGAACAGTTGAGAAGAGATGTTCAAAATTTTCCCTTCAGCCAAAAACCTGAAGTGGATGCATTTCCTCTTAGGGAAGTCCCTAATGGGATCAATGCTGCAGGCAATCCGGTGACAGTCTTTGTGGCTGTCCCCATAAAACCAGCCGAGTTGCAAGAATTGAAGAAGACTCTTCCAAAGCTTCATGAAAAGCTCATGAGGTGGCCGAACAGTTAGAGCTATGGTTGGGTCCAAATGATTACACTTATCAGGACATCTATTTACTCCTGAGGAGCGGAATCTCATCCAGACCTCAGCCTGGAGAGTGTGGAATGAAAGAGTGAATGGGCAACAAGGGGCAGTGGCAGGAGATCAAAAATTCCCCATAGAAAATTCAGAAAATGGATAATTGGGGAGCTGTGGGAATGGTTGATCTCCTGAAAGCAGCCCAACAAGTTTTTGTGAACAGAGACACTGTAAAAACCAGACAGAAATCACAAATGATGGTTGCAGCTGTACAGGCTGCAGCAAAGAGCGAAGTAAAGAAAAGTGGGAATTTTGGGAAGGGTCCAATTGGAGAAAGAAGAGAGAATTTTTTTGGGATACAATCAGGGAGGTTTTCGAGATAGAGGAAGAGGTTCCAGAGGAAGAGGCATGGGAATGAGACAGCCTGGAATGGATAGGAGTTGCTTCGGGTGTGGGAAGGAAGGTCACTTTGCGCGCGAGTGTCCTACCAGCCAAGAAGAGCGGAGTTATGCATTGTATGATGATTAGGGCTGTTCTGGCTCCTTTAAGAGGACCTGCGGGGAGCCATTGGTAAACATTTTAGTGGGTCCTAACCATCAGGAGCGGCTGTTCCTGATAGACACTGGCACAAGCCGGACTTCTGTGTGTGACCTGGTAGAAGGTGCACATAGATCAAGGAAAGTGATAAAAGTAGTTGGGGTGAGTGGAAAATCTCAGGATGTGAGTGTGTTTGAACAAATTAGACTGGAAATGAATGAAGTGGTTACTGAAGCTGAAGTGTTGTATATTCCTGATTCTGGAGTGAATTTGCTGGGGAGAGATTTGTTGCCTGTGTTCAGTATCCAGCTGTGGGATACCGGGAAGGAAATAAGGATGATTAGTTAATGATTTGAGGAGGATCTCCTGATCCCTATACTATCTTGGGACGAATTCCTCCCAAAGACTGTGAAAGATCTGAAGGATGCCTTCTGGGCATGCCCCCCCTCGAGGAGGGAAGTAGAGACCTGTTTTGCATTTGAATGGAATGATCCTGAGACTGGGAGAAAACAGCAGTTAAGGTGGACAGTACTTCCCCAGAACTATACTGAGAGCCCTTTGTTGTTTGGACAGGCTTTGGAAGAAAAGTTAGTGTCTTTTGAGAAAGGGAAAGGGATCGTGTTGATTCAGCAGGTGGATGACTTGTTGTTGACTGGGGAGAAAGAGAAAGAGGTTAGAGCAGCATCTGTGGCTTTGTTAAATTGGCTGAAAGAGCAAGGATTGACAGTTTCAAGGGAAAAGATCCAGTTTGTGGAAAGGAAGGTGAAATATTTGGGGCATTAAGTCAAAAGCCCTTGGATTGTTGGGGTATTGCAGAGTCTGGGTGGACCAGTACACTGTGCCAGCTCAATTCCTGCACAGGAAGCTGGTAGGAAAAGGAGAAAGTATAGAATGGTTAGAGGGAGATGATGAAAAATGGGAAGGTTTAAAGAAGGCACTGTCATCCGCACCGGTTTTGGCTTTGCCCAATTTGGAGCTCCCATATCATCTGTATGTGTCAGCAGCCTAGGGAATGGCACTAGGAGTGCTTGCTCAGAAAAGGGGGGGGGGCGATTTCAACCCATCGCCTTCCTGAGCAAGACTTTGGAGCCTGTGGTGAGAGGATGGCCAGTATGTGTGCAAGCAGTAGCAGCTACTGCTGTGTTGGTGGTTGAAAGTAGGTGGAAGATCATGATTGTTTGTTGCAAGTAGATTTGATGACAAAAGTGAGGGAGGATCTGGAAGAGACTCCTTTGAAAGATGGGGAAAGGTGGTTTGTGGATGGATCAAGCAGGGTTGAGGAAGGAAAAAGGAAGTCAGGATTTGCAGTCGTGACAGGAGAAGGAGAGGTCATAAAAGGGCTCCCTTCCTTCCTCATGGTCTGCGCAGAAGTGCGAGTTGTTTGCTCTAAAAAGGGCTTTGGAATTGGCTGAAGGTATGGATGTGACGATATGGACAGATTCCAAGTATGCTTGGGGTGTGGTCCATACGTTTGGGAAAATTTGGCAAGAGAGAGGATTCATAAAAACTGATGGGAAGCAGATAGAGCAATTACAGCTGGTGGAAGAGGTATTGAATGCATTACAGTATCCAAATCGGGTAGCTGTGGTGCATATCAATGCACATCAGAAGGGGATGGAGAAAGAGATTGTTGGAAACAGATGGGCAGACAAATGGGCAAAAGAAGCAGCTGGGGAGGTAATCCTACAGATGGTATCAGTACCCATGTTGCAAGAAGAGCCCGAAGAAGCTTGGGAGCCAGATGAGAAGACTAGGGAAAAGCTGGAAAAAGAGGGATGTCACAAAGCTGAGAAAGGATGAGTAATAGCAGATGGGGTTAGAATATTGTCTAAAACCCAAATGAGGAATGTTATGCAGTACTTACATGAGGGAAGTCATTGGGGGACCGAAGCTTTAGTACAGGCAGTCAAGTCCACATATTGGAGTTTGAATATGTGGACTACTGCACATGCTATTTGTTGGAAATGTTTAATATGTCTTAAAGTGAATAAGTCATCGGCAGGGAAGACTGACAAGGTGGGGGTAGACCTTTGGCAGTCTGGCCGTTCCAGAAGATACAGATTGATTACACTGAAGCGCCACCTAGTAGGGGTTGGAAATACTTGCTGGTTATTAAAGATCATTTGACTGGGTGGATGGAAGCCTACCCTGTCGGGCAGGCAACAGCTGCCACCGTGACTAAGATTCTGCTGGAACAAATCATACCTAGATATGGCATGCCAGAGGTAGTAGATTCAGACAGAGGCACACATTTTACACAAAAGCTATTACAAGAAGTCATGGGAGCTATGGGGGTGAAATGGGATCTACACACCTCGTGGCACCCAGAATCCAGTTCTAAAGTGGAGAGGGGGGATGCGGAATTGAAGAAACATTTGACCAAATTACAATTGGAAAATGGGTTTCCATGGACAAAGAAGTTATCCTTGGCACTACTCAGAATCAGAACATGTCCAAGGAAAGACACTGGGGTCTCTCCATTTGAGATGCTAATGGGGCGACCCTACTTGGCAAAAATAGGGAATCCAATTCCTGAATTCAAAGATTTGTTCTTGAGAAAATATTTGCAGACACTGTCCAGGTCTTTGCTTTCTCTTCATAAACAGGGATTGTTGGTGCAACGACCACCTCTTGCTGGCAGCCAACATCCCCATGAAGTTGGAGACTGGATCCTGATAAAAACTTGGAGGACTGAGAAATTGCAACCTAGCTGGGAAGGACCGTATCAAGTGCTTCTTACCACGGAGTCTGCTGTCCGGACAAAAGAAAGTGGATGGACTCACTACAGTCGTGTGAAAGCAGCTCCAGAACTTGAGAAGCCTTGGAGAAGCCACCCAGTGGAAGGACAACCTTTGAAATTGACTCTGAAAAAGAATCAGGACTGAGAAATATGTTTCTGCGTATTTCAACTGTACTTGTGAGTATTTTTGTCTTGCAACAGGTTGGAAGAGCAGGAACCGAACAGACTGAACATGTGCAAAAAGCTGGAGACCTGGGAAATGATTTGTGGACAGAGAATTCGTACATCAAGGACATTAGGGGGACCGCACAAACTTTGAATCTGACAAATAGTTGGTTGTGTATGCATATGCCTGGAACAGGGAAAGGAGGGGTTATATTGCATGGAATACCACTGACACAACAGATGATGGTGCCGGACAGGAAAACCAAAACCAAGACTGGACCTGTAGGAGGGACTGTAACGAAAAAGGTATTCATTCATTTAAGAGAGACAGCTTATGTTTGTTTTAAAAGAAGTGTTAAAGGAGGACCATTCCTTGGAGATTGGGAAAAGTGTAATAAGACTTGGGAAATGCCTGAAACATGTTTCAATTATAGTGTGGTTACCACTTATGAATGTAAGAATGAATATCTGCCATTCTGGAAATATTATTGTCAAATGTGCATTGACTTCGAAGAAATGATTAACTGGACTAGAGTGTCAAACTTGACTTGGGTTATGGGAAGGGATAGATGGCTGCTGTGTGGGAAATACATTCCCACTGTTGCACATATATTCATGACTATGAGCCCAATATTACCAGAACTGTAAGAGATATGGAAGACCGAATTTATGAATATCAGAAGGAATGGGATGAGTCAGGTATAGCAGGACCTATGTGGGACGCCCTGTGGTCCTGGTTGCCTGATGGTTCCTGGTGGAAATCCATATTAACTACTATTATAACCATAATAGTTGCTTTGATTTGCTTGTGCTGTTGCATACAATGTATTCCTAACTTGTTTAACATGAGTACTCAAGCTTGTAGGAAAATTAAATTTCATAATGGAAAAGGAGAGAAGCTTCTGTATAGTAACTCAGAAGTGGTTTTGCAACAAGTAACAGCTGATTTATTTGTTTTTGAAACAAAGATGAACCAGAAAAGGGGGGAATTGTGAGAAGTGAACCAATGTAACTCCATTTTAAATAAGCTCTCCATTTTGCATTTTGTACTCTTCCACTGTGTGTATGTATGCGTGTTTCAAAAAGCAACCTCAGCGGTTTTTCAGAGAAACAAAGAACAAGGAAATGGTTATTGCTCAGCTAGCATACGTGCAAAGCTCCAGATAGATGCTGCATAGCTGATACATTGTATCTCGCTTCTTTGTATAAAAGTGTCTATCTAACTTAGCTCTGCGTTCCATCTTGCTGCCTTGGATGTGAACCCATTTCGTAACAATAAACTGCTTTGCCTTGAAGAAGTTCCGTGTCGTGTCAGCGTTTTGTGCGAGTGCAATATCACAATAGCATGTATAAAATGTCACCTTTCTCAGTGCCCCACTAGTAAATTTCATCTAGTAATTGACAGCCAAAAAGTAATTGACAGCCAATAGTGAAACCTATTGTTGAAGCCTTATTCAGTAACAGGATAAGATTTAAAAAAATAAATCAAGCTATTTAGAAATGTGTTAAAGGTTTTATAGGTTATCACTTTTTAATGTGTTAATATTTCCTGATTTTATATTATTATTTTACCTGTGCTATTTTATATTGTGGCTGTATTTTAATATGTATATAGTTGCTGTTTAGGTTAATGAATTGGTCTAGAAATTATTATTATAATTTATGTTGTGGCATACACAAAGATACTCAAGGAAGCAAGCACACCCAATAGATCATTTAATATATTTAATAGATAAAAATGAATAAGTAAGCTTCTTAATGATTTGAAATATAATAATTGTTAATGTTATAAAGTAGTAGAGTGCTTAAGACAGAAATTTGAACATTCTATTTGTTAACTCTTAAATATGGAGACTTAAATATTTTTGTATTATGAGAATAGCTTTTCTTCTGATGACTCTTCAATTCATATAACTGTTAGAGACTGACCATTATAACCCAATAATTTAGAGAACATCAAGAAAAATATAGGTATCATTGAGGATTTGGTAAATTCATCACTACATGCTCATATTACTGTTGTTTGCTGGTCATAGTTTTTTAATAAAAATATATGATACATGCACAAATAATTGCTTACCATTCCTTTCAAATGCTGGGCTACTTTCCAGTTACATGTTAAAAGAACTTATGTGGCAATGGAATGAAGAATATTAATTATTTGAATGTATACTACATTCTTTTGAGCCAGGAACCATTTTCACTAAATTAGACATGTCACAGGCCTATCAACAGTTTCCTGTTGATGACACAGCCGCTGAACTACAAACTATTGTAACCCACAGGGGCGCTTTCAAATGTAGGCGCATCCAATTTGGCATAAGTGTAGCCCCAGGAATTTTCCAATCCTTAATGGAAAGACTTCTTCAAGGATTACTGGGCATAATTCTGTATTTTGATGACATTTTAATATCTGCCCCTGACAAGCCTCAGTTACTCCAAAGAGTCCGAGGAGTCCTCGATCGTTTCAGACGGCATGGTCTTAAATTAAAGAAAGACAAGTGCACTATTGCCACCCCACAAGTAGAATTTTTGGGATACAGAATTGATGCCTCTGGTATTCACCCAATCGAATGCAAAGTAAGGCCTGTTCATGAAGCACCCACACCAACTAACAAAACTGAGCTCCAGGCCTTTTTAGGACTTCTTAACTTTTACGCTTCATTTTTGCCTCATAAAGCTTCCGTTGCAGAGCTTCTGTACAGACTCTTGGACAAGCAATCCCCCTGGCACTGGGGACCTAGGGAAGCCCATGCCTTCCACGCTGTCAAATCATTACTTACATCCAATGCTGTCCTGATACAATTTAATGAACATTTACCTTTAATTTTAGCAGCAGATGATTCTCCTTTTGGAATAGGTGCTGTTTTAAGTCATAGACTGCTTAACGGTTCTGAGGCACCCATTGCCTTTTTCTCCAGAACTTTTTCCCCAGCCGAGTGCAACTACAGCCAAATTGACAAGGAGGCTTGCAGTTGCTTCTGTCAAAAAATTCCATGAATTTCTATATGGACACTATTTCAAGTTGATCACGGACCACAAGCCTCTGTTAGGCCTTCCGTCTGGCGAAAGACAAACTCCTCAGATTTTGTCTCCAAGAATGACCAGGTGGACCTTATTTCTGGCTGCCTATTCCTATACACTGGTTCATCGACCTGGCAAGAGTCTATGCCACGCTAATGCTCTTAGTCGCTGCTCCCTGCCTGTTCCTGTGGAAGATCCTGCACCAACTAATGCTGTTTTCCAGATCAACGATCTCAAACTCCCCATCAGTGCCCTTGATATTGCTGCCCACTCTTCCAGGGATAAAGTAATAGCCCAAGTTCTTGACTGGGTGGGAAGGGGGTGGCCAGCAATTCCTTATGCCCCCGAATTCCTGCCTTTCAAAATTCGCCAGCAAGAACTATCTTCTTTGCAAGGCTGTTTACTTTGGGGAACGAAGGTAGTTATCCCTTCCAAGTTGCTGAAGGCCCGCAGTTATGTATGGTGGCCAGGCATGGATGCTCAGATTACAAGTTGGGTGAATGCTTGTCAGCCATGCCAGGCTACCAGACCTGCTCCACCCACATCCACTCCAGGCAGGTGGGAAGATTCTGTGGCCCCTTGGTCCCTGGTGCATATTGATCTGGCTGGCCCAGTTCATGGGTGTACATTCCTGGTGATGGTTGATTCTTTTTCTAAATGGGTAGAACTGACCTTGATGACCACCACAACTTCAGAAGCTGTCACTAAGGCTCTATCAAGGATATTCGCTACCAATGGCCTCCCTGACACCATCGTGTCTGATAACGGCCCCCAGTTTACTTCCTGTGAGTTTGAGGTCTTCCTAGCCAACCTAGGAATAAGGCACGCACTTACAGCTCCTTTTCATCCTGCCAGTAATGGCCTGGATGAAAGGGCAGTCAGATCAGTTAAGGAGGCCCTGGCAAGGTTTGGGCCTATAGATTGGCACTCTAGGCTCGCCAAGTATCTCCTGACCCAGCACACAACTCCCTGTGCCACCACTAATAGGTCTCCAGCTGAACTTCTCATGGTAGACGTCTGAGGACCACCCTAGACAGACTCCATCTGCATTATGCCCCAGTCACACCCCTAGGGTCAAAAAGCCAGGCAAGGAGTTGAGAATGACCAGATCTATGCCCGGAACTATGCGGGACACCCTTTGTGGATACCTGGGCAAATTGTGGCGGTAACTGGTCCTAAGTCTTACAGAGTCCAATTGCAAGACAGGCGCATCTGGTACCGCCATATCGATCAGCTTAGAAGGCATTGGAGTGCGTCTGCAGATGGCCCTCAAGACGTTCCTGCAACAGAGAAACCGCCAGCACCCAAAGAAACTTCCCTCAGATCCGACAGGAATGCAAGCCTACCTGAACAGCCATCTGTCCCTCACCAAGAAACGCCTGAAGCCAAGACGCCAGCTTCATCGGCACCAGAAGTTGCCCAGCAAGCAGAAAAGTTCCTTCCAGCAGCAGCTCCGTCAGGACTTAGAAGATCTGGCTGCCTGTGCAAGCGCCCGAGTTATCTGAAGGACTACGCATGCTCCGTTCTGGGGAAAAGGAGTGTGGCATTCGGAAAAGAGTGAGCTGAAGTCTTCACTCTGGTCCGTGTTTCCAGCGGGAACACGGACCGTTCCTATTGGCTGATGCCATTTGACAGCCGGCTATAAAAGGGAGCTGTCAAACAGCATCAGCTGTTGTTAGCGCGGCAGCCACGGCAACCCTTTATTGTTACAATAAGGTAAAAGCTGAAGTTCGCTCCGTGTTTGCCTCAGCTTATTCCGCCGCTCCACAACAAAAAGAAAGCTATTTTTGGTTTCTCTCCTTGCATCTGTTCCTGCAAAATAAGGTTGCGACACAAAACTGATACAGGAAAAAAATAGTTTTCTTTTCATTTTAATAATCTTTTTCTTCAACAAAAAGCCAGGAATGGAAACTATCATCCTTTCTGCTAAAGCCTCACCTTTAGGTGGCACAGTGGCATTTTCTTTGCTTCTCATGCATCATAATTGGCACCTCAGAATCATTTTTACTCCAAATTACAGCCAATAAAAGTACTAAGAAATAATAAATTAAAACAAACCCAGTACGCTATTTTATAATGCAATTTTCCACCATTGCGGGGATTTTCAGGTGAATATATCCATTGAATTTGTCTCTTAGCAGAGAATGATGAAGTGTAGTAAGCATGAGATGTTGCTTGCTTGTGCTGACATATAGCCCCTTTTGAAAATTCTCTGCTCAGTCTGAAGACAAGGAAATTGGGTAAATAATTGCTCTGAATTTCACTATTAGATGGGGTAAAAATCCCAAACAACTTCTCAAGTAAATGTAAAATACTAATGGTATTGATAATGGTAAATTGGCAGCTACTGAAAAAGCCCTTGGAATTTAATTGACACTTAGGATACCAGCAAGGTTACAGTTGATTGGGAAGATGATTTTACAGAGGAAGACAGACGTTCACTGAAACAAAGTCTTTGGGCATCTTTGAACTAAATAAGGGCACAACTACCAACATCTACTCATGAGAATTTTCTCCAAAGCAAATTTTCTTTATCAATCTGGATACACACACACACACACACACATACATACTGTATACACACACACACACACACACAGATATGCAAATAACTGAGGACATCCTAACAGGATGAAAGTCAAAGAACATAAGTCTGTGCGTTTGTGCCAAGGAAGAAGGAAGTTATTTCAGACTCTAATCTCTTTGACAAACAGGGAACAGTGACAAACAAAATGGGGATAGAGACTATGTAATTGTCCATCTTTCTCTACTGTTCCCTTCTGGTCAATTGACCATAAGAGGCTGAAAAGTCATTGCTGTTGAACTTAGGCTTCCAATATACCCTGCCTATGTTTAGTGGAGTGACATGCTAACTAGCATGTAGTTGCTAACTACCATGTAGATGACAGTGGATAATTGACTGTCTTGTGTTTTTTAAGCCTGATAATCTTTTCACCCTCCTTCACCCTACATTCTACGAAACCGAGGGCTGTCAGAATTGGCTGAACACCAATCAAATGATCAAATCACTGAAAAATGTCAGTATCCTGGAATGATTTCTCTATAATTATTAGAGAGACAATAGAAATGTATAAACATCTAAATAATTTAAATAGAGGGAAAGGTGAACAATTGTCACTTTATCTAACTGCCACTGTGCCAGTTAAAGGTGAGGCTGCATGGCTGAAAGTTGACAGCCCTTGTTCCTAGACTCCTACCAGTGAGAAAGGTTATTTTAAAAGTTAAGTATATTTTCTTCTTCCCAGGTAATAATTGTACAGATTGAATTGTTTGATTTAAGCAAATAAAAGCCAGGCAAATTATATATCAAAAAGATTAGCTAAGGAAAAAATGCACAAAATGCAAACTTTCAGGAAAAAAAAATCTGTGTTTGTCTTGTTTTTTCAGTCAAAAGTTGAAAATAATGTTCCAGATTAATAGGATGATGTTTTTTATGATATATGCCTCAGAGAACATTTATTTCTTTATATATATGTATATGTATATACATATATATATATATATATATATATATATATATAATAAATTTCTCTGTTCATAATTGAATGAAAAAGCCCATTCATTGTGAAAACTGTAAGATCTGAGCAAATCCTTCAGAACTTCAGTTTTCTTAGGAAAGTGAAGGGATTTGTGAAGATGACACGCATTCAGAAGCATGTAACTGCAGCAGCTGAAAGCATTAAGACAGTTACTTTAAAAGGGGGGGGGTCCATCCATATCCCTCATATGTCAAAATATTTCAGCTGATGGGATTTGCATAACTAGAACCTGCATGTGAAAAATATTGAACTCAATAACTGTACAATCCCATTAAAATGTATTCACAGTTCCAGATTGGATGAGTTTCAAGACATAGCCAAACTAATTAACAAGCAAACCATAACACAGGACTAAATATAATTGTCCTTTTCCAGTACATCTCCCTGCTTTGTCATACCAATTATGAAGTGTTAGTTACAGTGTGCTACTGCCAGATGTGCACAAGTTTAGATGCTGTTACTTATGCTCCTGCCAATTCTTTTTTTAAGTCTAATGTTGTTCAAAGAGGATTGTAAAATATATACAAGTGCAATCTCTTCTCCAGTGCACAGTTAATGTGGATTTATAGATGAGGTGGTGGCCTCTCGACTACTATAGCTTATATTTTTATTCCAACATCTGTGCCTTCTCAAAGGGAGTGTCTTATTTTCCCGAGATGAAAGCAATTCAGGATCTCAAATCTCTTGCATACTGTTTCCTATAGATCTGTTTTCACTTTCTGCTTTCTTTTTGTGTTATGGACATTCTTTTCTAGCATTGACCTAGATATACTCAAAGCTACATGTGAATACAGAAAGGAATAAAGTAGGGGTGTTAAACTCGTGGCCTGCAGACCAGATGCATCACACGCTGGCTACGCCCACTCCCATTTTAGCAAAGCGGGGAAAGATATGATATGTCATATGACAACAGCGTGACGCTGCGAGTTTGACACCTCTGTATAAAGGGTTCTTTAATGCTAATTAAGCAGCTTCTCACTTTAGACAACTTAGAAGCTACAACTACTACAGTACACAACAGCCCCACAGCTGGTAGATTGATTCCTATGTTGCCCAATAAGATCAATTTTACTGTCACTGCACAGGCTTCAGTGATTAATTCAATGGTAGTCATTTACTTTAAGGGCCTGAGTGGCACAGTACTATATGAACTGTCATATCCAAAATTAGTTTGACTGTCCTGTTAAGTCATCAAAATAAGGCTGTTTAGCACATCACCACAGCAAATAAAAAAAGCTACAGCCCAGGAGGCAGTTTCTTAGATTATGCCCCAAACTCTGTGAAACATGCTGGCACCCAGCTTTTAGAAAACTTCCAAAAGTCATATTTATGAGCTTTGTGCTTCATGGAGAAGGAGCTCTTTTTATTTGTTTTTCTAGTTTTATACTTATGAATTGAGATGAGATGATCACCTGTTTATTGGGTTTCTTGTAATTTGATCATTTCCCAGGACTGTAGGATAGGATGATATGTTAATAAATGAATATTTGTGCTTACATTCCTTCACCTTGTAATGTTTTTCAAAACTATCTTTTAAGACTAAATGTTATGAGTGTTGAAGATAAGTGTTCCTTTTACAGTGAGAATGATGACACTGACATAATTACAAACTACAATGAACACTTCTCTCTAATACCTATATGAAATAGAAATCTTATCAGAAGTTTTTTACTTGATATTTACTTATTTGTATCTGACATATGTCCATTTCTTCAGAATAACTCTTTATTAACTCTCTAGATGTTGTCAAAGTAAAACTTTCACCATCCCTTAGCATCAGACTGGCTGGGTGGAATTACCTAGAACTCTAGTTCAGGGGTGTCAAACTCAAGGCCTGGGGGATGGATCTGGCCCATGGGGTGCTTAGATCTGGCCTGCTGGAAACAGTGAAGAAGTGGCCTGAGGTCCTTCTTCCAGAGAAAATGGAGCTCAGGAGACCTGCCCACGGCCCTCCTGAGCTCTGTTTTAGCTTGCAGAGGGTTGCAGGCTGAAAACAGAACTCGGGAGCCCATTTTTTCTGGGTAGCACTCAGACCACCACAGGCGCCCCCTGACATGAGCAATGTTGAGCTGGCCATGCCCACCCTGGCCACACCCACTTCGACTCCCTGAGGTCAAACATAATCCTGATGCGTCCCTCAATGAAATTGAATTTGACACCCCTGCTCTAGTTCAACAACATCTAGACTGTCACTGTCAAGCTCCAAAACCCAAGAAAGACATGCTGAGGTTCTCCTAAGCTGGTTCCTTTATTGTTCCTCACCTACAGTCAGAATATTACTAAATTAAAGCAAACTAGTTTCATCATTAAATATGTATTCTGAGAACTTCTAGAAAGGAACTACATTAACTCTCTTCTTCTCCATTAAACTATCTAAATTTCACTGTCTCTTGCTCCTCTGAAATGCATTCCCTCTCTCCTGGGAATCCAGACTGCACTCCACAAGTCACAGATTTCTCACCCCTACTTTACCAGAATGAGATGGGAAGCTACATTTTCCATTGTAAGAATGAGGAAGTCTATTGTTATGAACAACTTGGGACTTTACACTCCAGCATATTTGGAAGGCAGAATCACATGCACTGGCTCTTAGTAGTCAAAGAGCATGCAATCCAATTACTCATGCAATATATTTATTCAAAACATTTTGATTGCAATCAATCATGCCAATATCACTGGGGGAAAACAAAAAATAGCTTGCTGACATTCATGCCAAATTGGCATTTTATCTTTAACAAAACATTGTTCCTACAGATGATGGACTTTTGACATTTCTGAAGCCAAAAGCTGATTCTTCAAATTGAAGATTTGATAGACCTTCCTCTCTGTTTTTCCAATTTTTCCTTTCTTTTCCTGAAAATGGGATTATGCAAACAAGCACATCCTTTCACTGTCAACACTGGCATTTTGTCCTGATACATCACCCACTTCAATGGGCCTCCTGCTATCCTTCTGGCCATTTCTCCCTGACTTCTAGGAAATCCCAATCTCCAGAAAAATCTTTCCATAGACTTTATCAGAATATTGCTTCTAGGAGCCATTAATTGGCCATACATCTATTCCTCACTTCTTATTTAACAAGCCAGGTAAAAACAGAATTTTTTTGATACTGAACCAGAAAGTCTTACATTCAAATATTTGATCAGTGGATCATTGAACATAATCATTTGCCAGCAGATAAAGCTACTTTACAAGACTGTTGTTATGGAAATAAAATAAAAAGAAACCTCTTCCTTATGAAACCTCAATGTGGGATAAAAATGAAAACAACTCTAGCACATAAAATTAATATAGCAATAGTAATACTAGAAATATACATATTAATAATGAACTCCTTGCAAATGTCATGCATCTTGTGATAATATAAAAAAAACAGACTTAAATATCTTTTAAACTTATTTTTCTCTACCCTACGAAACAACCTTTCCTCTTCATATGATCTGATTAATAATAGTAGCAATATAATTTCCTATTTGTTTCATTCATTCATGTCAGAAGCATCACAATTACAATAAGGGCATACTACATGATATAAAATTTAAAATAGAAGTATAAAATATGTACAAATTAAACAGATCTTGCCCAGAAACCAGCAACCATTAGTGAGCACTGATTGTGACACAAAGGGCAGATATACATATCTGTTATTGCCTGCATGTCACCACAATTGCAAAGAACAGAAGCCACCGGATAGCCCTGTTTGTTCAGAGTATCTCTGGATCTTGTTGTACCCATACACAATGATTTCCATACTTACCAGCTTTTGTCAGGCCCAGGTGTCTGTTGGTTCCATCCAGTGTTGGTTCTTTGTAGCTTTCCATATGTTCACTCTTCAAAATCTTCTATTGACCTAAAGAAGCTTTTCCTGGATTTTAGTCTCAGATGAGCTGGTTGTGGGCCATAGAGAATGTATCTTCTAAATATTGATGATTTGAGTCTCCCTCTGTATGCTGTTACTTCTCTGAGAATAGCAGGTGAGGCAATGCCAGCTAGGTGGTAGATCTTATTGAGAGGGGTAGGTTTAAGGCATCCAGGAATGCTTCTGTTAGCTTCATTCAGAGCAACATCTACTTTCCCAGCATGTGCTGATTTATACCAGACCGAGCAGACATGTTTCCCTGCTGAGTAGCAAAGAGTTAGAGCTGTTGTCTTAAGGACCCTTGATTTGGCACCCCAGGTAGGGCTAATTAATTGCCTGAAGATGTTATTTCATCCCCTGGCCTTCAATTTAGGATTGGTACAGTGCTGTTTATGTTAGGGATTATAAAAAATTCATAGGCCCTTTTATTTCCTATAAAATAAATAAAATAAAAATTCTTATTTATTTTATATGCCTTTTTATTTCTTATAAAACGCAAAAATGAGGAAAAAGCTGTATAAACCATGCATTGTATTGTAGCCATTGAACTGAATTTACTGTAATGCATGTTTTATTCAGATATTTATAATTTGCACTCACAAATTAAATCAATCAAAGATGGATAGGCTAGCTGAGGTCCCTGAAGTCCAAATGCAGTACTCAAAGAAAAAGTTTCCTAAGGGGAGAAAATCATATTAATATTATTATGGTATGTTCCACAGTCAGCCAGATTCCAGAATGGATTTGGTATTTTTGGCTGTCTAGTGAGTCCTTCCCAGGCACCTGGGATAGGCCCTGTGAATATTTGATGATATTACAGATATTGTCATCAACTAATAGCCTAAGCCATGTAGATCAACCATATTCTTTCATGCTGAGTCCAAAAGCAGAGGATATAAGCAGCTCCTAATAAAGCTGCTTTTTTCAATTGATTGATGATAAATTTGTCAATGTCAACAGTGTTCAAGCAGTTCTCCAAATATTTTTGGATCGCACCCTAGATGCCTTTCACTTTTGGTACTATCTTTGCCTTTTTTTTTTCAGTCAGTCTATTTCTATTTGCAGAACTTTGTATTCTCTGTTCTTTCTCTTCTATTCTGCTGTCTCCAAGTACTGTCATCCATTACAATCAAAATACAGTGGTACTCTTTGGCACTAAATTGGGTTGTTCCACCCTACTTCTAGCTGACAAAATTAAGCAGAAATTTCCTAATTTTGTTTTGGTTTAATGTGCTAACCATAATATAGAATAATGCTTCTTTTTAATGTGGGTTTAAGGCATTCTTTGATTTGTAAAACAGAAAGGCCTTTGGGGCACAAGAAGAGGAGAGAAATGAAATCAAGATGCATAAATCACTTCTAATTGCACAGAATTTCTGGATATAGGTCTAAAATGCACATCATTGATCTTAATTATCCAAATTAGATTTTAAGAATAAATCACTTTGATTTGGCACCTTTCCTCTGCTCAGAGTTTTTTTTTTTTTATTTGACATTTTCATTTAAAATGTAAAGATTCTCTTGAGTCCTTGTGACTAGATTCTAATTTTCTTGGCAACATTTCACAGGAATAAGCTATCTCTTTCAGGATACCCAAATGAAAACAAACATATTAGTGGAAGAGATTCTTCACAATATCTTTTAAAAATATTTATTAATGGAAAAATGCCAGTCTATATTAAGACTTCTCCTGTTTGTGATCTGATTGTGAGGGCTGGCTTGCATTTCTAAGGGAAGAAACTAATTAATGTTATTTATTTATTTAGTTTGTTTGTCAAACATGTATAAGATAACAAGTATAAGTATGAACATAAACATGAATAAAGGAAGTAAATACAGATAAATGGAGACAGTAAGACAGGGGATGGTAGATAAGCTGGTGCACTTATGCACGCTCTCTTTAAGGACCTATTAAGAATGGGGTGAAATCCACAGTAGACCTTTTCAGGTTGAAGCTATGAGGGTTTGAGGTCTTTTGCATAGAACATTGAATCATAAGGCTGGAAGGGACTGTGGAATTCTAACTCAACCACCTGTCCAAGGCAGGAGACCTTAAATTATCCAAGGCAAATGGCTCTCCAATCTTTTTTTGAAAATTTCAATATTTAAGGAAGCCCTAGATTAGACCCAATATTGTTGAGAAAACATTTCTATATAGTAAAACAAAAACAAAAAACCTCCAAGACAAATCCACATTTTATGCTAACTAAAACACCTAAAATTTGTTTTGGGATTTTGGGATCAGTAGAGGGTTGTGCTATATAATATCCCTCTCAATGCCTAATAGGGTCTCTACTTGACAAAGACTGTTATTTTGAGAATTTCTTGAAAAAGATCTTCCGTAGAACTTTATTTTGTCATCATTTGAAGCATAAATGGAAACAACTGTTATTTTTCCAGATTCAGCCTGAAATATCAATATTATGAATCTTCCTTCCTCAGATAGTACTTGTTTCTCTAAAGTTCATGGTAAATTCTTCACAGATATAGCTAGCCATTTTTCTCCCATCTGTCCAAGTGAGACCACAATTTTTTGGCTGAGATGAATAAATAAGGAGATAGTATACAGACTTGTCTCATTCAGTTGCCAATTTGGAGCCAGTCTGTTTGCCATGTTCTGTTTGTATTATGGCTTCCAGTCCCGTATATAGGTTTCTCATGAAGACAGTTATCTAAATACAATGACTTTATGTTTAGGCGACAAATACAATGGTTACAAACTTCAAGTAACATGACTATAACAACTGAGGACTCTTCTACCCAAGAAAATATAACTGCAAATGAGATCCTGATACTTTTAGAAATGTGACAGAAGTTTAAGTCCATATTAAACTACTCGGCCAGGGCTGCTGGTTGTCCACCATAGATTTTATTGATTTGATTTGATTTGTCAATTGCTTACAAGATAATAGGTATAAGTATAAACATGAGTAAGAACAGTGCTCCCCAACCTTTTTTGTACCACCGATCGGTACAATCCATGGACCGATCCATGGACCGGGACCGGCATCAGCACGCACGACCAAGACAAGGTGAGCTGAGTGACCAGCCAGCCAGCCGTCCCCCACTTCACCCCACCACCTTCAACTCCTCCTTTGTACCTTCTCGTGGTCGATGGGCTTTTCGGGCTCTTTCTTAATCTCCTCCTGAGTAACACGAGACTCCACCGCCATCGGGATGGCTCTTCATTTGAAGCCGCCCCCCCCCCCCTCAACGAAACTAAGGCATGAGGATTCCTTCAGCACCCAAACGCTGCTTTCCAACCGACGACCAACAAGCTCACCCAGAAGCACTTTCTCAAGCGCCGTCAAAATAAGATGGCGGTGCCCAATCAAAGTAGGTCCTACTTTCATTCTTTGCGGCCTGGTACAAAATGCTCCATGGATCGGTACTGGTCCGGGGCCCGGTGGTTGGGGACCCCTGAGTAAGAATACAGGAAATAGGTATGAATAATTGGGGACACTAGGACAGGGATGGTAAGCACGATTGTGCACTTATGCATGCCCCTTACAGACCTCTTAGGAATGGGGTGAGGTCAATAGTGGATAGTTTAAGGTTAAAGGAGTGCTAGTTATAGGATGTAACAACAGAGTCAAGTAATGCATTCTGTTGCTGAAGTCATACTTTCTGCAATCAAGTTTGGAGCGGTTAACATTGAGTTTGTATCTGTTGTGTGGTCCTGTATAGTTGCAGTTGAAGTTAAAATAGTCATTGCCTGGTAGGACATTGCAGCAGATAATTTTGTGTACTACGCTTAAGTCCAACCACAGGCAGCATAGTTCAAGGTTGTCCAAGCCCAAAATTTCAAGCCTGGTGATATAGGGTATTCTGTTGCAAGCAGAGGAGTATAGTACTCTTCTCGTGAAATACTTCTGGACTTGCTCAATTGTATTAATGTCTGATATACAGTGCAGATTCCAGATAGATGAGCTGTATTTGAGTATTGGTCTAGCAAAGGTTTTGTATGCCCTAGTTAGCAATTCTATATTTCAAGAGGAGAAGCTTCATAAGATCAGATTTACAACCCTTAATGCCTTTTTGGCAATGCTGTTATAGTGAGCTCTGGTGCTTAGGTCATTAGATATGAGTATTCCAAGACCCTTGACAGAGTGAGGGTTGTCAACGAGGTCACATCCACCTAGCTTGTATTTGGTGTACTTTTTTTTTTTTTTACCAATGTGTAGAGCAGAGCATTTGTTGATCGAGATTTGGAGTTTGCCGATTGTTTGACCATTCAGACACATAATCAAGGTCACTTTGAAGGACAGTAGCATTGTCGGTAGTGTTGAATAGTTTTACATCATCCATGAAGAGGACACCGTTGCTTATAAAGTGATCGCAAAGGTCATTTATGTAGAGTATAAAGAGTATGGGTCCTAGAATGCTGCCTTGGGGGACACATCTGTTAACTGGAGCAGGGTTTGAAATAGCGCTTCCTATTTTTACTATTTGTTGCCTGTTTGACAGGAATGCAGTAATGATTTGTAATTTATAATGTATGATTTCTTACTAGTAAACAGTAAGCAGAGACCGTGAGAGAAATTTAAGACAATCAGGTTCCAGAGTAAAGCACTGAGCAAGTTAACAAAGTTTGCTAATAGGCACTTACCTGTGGGGTTTGGTGGAAAGATCCAATGATGCTCAGTATCACCCATGATAAGAAAAGTATGATGAAACATGATGTAATACTATGGCATAAACTCTAGCTTTTCCTACTGGTGTCCTGACATCAGATGCATAAGTCATGTGGTTTGGGTCATAACATTGCAATACAAATAATTTTATCATTTGCTCTCTCTCTTTCAACAGATGCCTATATATCCATAATACCTTTTTCTTTGAGAGTTTGCGTTTGGCTAATCTGAAAGTCCAAAAGAAATAAGAAGAAAGATGACTCTTTACTAGTAGATGAAAGTGGACATGGCCACATAGAAATTTACACTTTAAAGGCCTTCATCAATCTGGCATATATTTGCAGCAGTGAAATTCTTGATTTCCTCTCTAAAAGGCGTAAAAATACAGTTGTGCTAAGTTGCTACATTGCTACAAATAATTGAAAATAAATTTGTACAACCCATCAGTTCATAAAGCATACTGTCTGTCAGGCTTTTCTCTGGTAGATCAGACAGGAACCAATTATATAGGCTTACAATAATGCAGAAACTTGAGATAAGTAGTTTATTAGAGAAAAGCTAAAAAGCCATTACTAAATAACTTCAATTACTGCTGTCTATCAAGTATGAATCTTATTTATAATATAAAATATAATTTCAAAATACGTTTGCCTCTTTTTCCAGTAGGCTGGATAGCAAGAACAACGGCAATGAATGATTCCTTCCTCAGATAGTGAGAAATGCTAGTATCAAGAACAAGAGTTGACGCATATTTAGAATTTCAGGAAGAAATCTCAAAACCTTGGAGCTTATGTTATCCCATCAAAGAACATAAATGGCTTCTTTATGTCCCTCCTGGCTTGTGAAAGCTTCCCAGGAGGTGACAGGAGGATGGACTCTGGTGGTGATTAATACTTCCCTAGAGGAGGGGATAGTGCCCCAGCACTTTAAGGAGGCTGTGGTCCTCCCTCTTCTTAAGAAGCCATCGCTGGATTCCATCCTGTTAGATCAGTGGTCCCCAATATTTTTTGTACCATGGACCGGTACAATCCATAGACCGATCCATGGACCAGTACCGGCATCAGCACGCACGACCAAGGCAAGGCAAGCCGAGTGACCGGCCAGCCAGCCGTTCCCCACTTCTCCCCGCCACCTTCAACTCTTCCTTTGTACCTTCTCGCAGTCGATGGGCTTTTCGGGCTCTTTCTTAATCTCCTCCTGAGTAACGTGAGACTCCACCGCCATCGGGACAGCTCTTCATTCGAAGCTGCCCCCCCCCCTCGACGAAACTAAGGTGCAAGGATTCCTTCAGCACCCAAACGCCGCTTTCCAACCGACAACCGACAAGCTCACCCGGAAGCACTTTCTCAAGCGCCGTTGAAACAAGATGGCAGCACCCAAGCAAAGTAGGCCCTACTTTCATTCTTTGCGGCCCGGTACAAAATGATCTACGGACCGGTACCGGTCCTGGGCCCAGTGGTTGGGGACCCCTGTGTTAGATAATTTCCAACCTGTCTCTAATCTTCCCTTTTGGGGAAAAGTTGTTGAGAAAACCACAGAAGCTCCAGAGGTTTCTTGATGAAATGGATTATCTAGACCCTACCAGTCAGAATTTAGGCTTGCATATGGGACAGAAAGGGCATTAGTCCTGCTTTTGGATGATCTATGGTGGGAGTGGGATGGGGGTAGTGCATCCGTCGTTGCTCTACTTGACCTCTCAGCGGCTTTCTATACCATCGACCATAGTATTTTTCTGGAGCTGCTCCGGGAGATGGGAGTGGAAGGCCTGTGCTATCCAGGTTCACTTCCTTCCTCTGCAGCTGCTCTCAGTCAGTGTTGATAGGAGAGGAGAGATCCAGCCCTCACCCACTGCTTTGCAGGGTTCTGCAAGGTACTCTGTCCGTTCCTGTTCAACATTTGTATGAAGCCATTGGGTGAGATCATTCATCACCATGGACTGAAGTATCATCAATAGGCTGATGATACTCAGCTGTATGTCTCAGCCCATGGTGAGTTAAGTGATGCTGTGTCCTCCTTCTCTCAGTGCCTAGAGGCTGTTAGGGGCTGGATGGGAGCAACAGGTTGAAACTGAAACCTGGCAAGACTGAGTGCTCTGGGTTTGGGGTTCTTCAGCCCATGGAGAATTTCCATCTTTGGTTTTGGATGGGGTGGCACTACTCCAAACATATCCTGTGCAAAATCTGAGGGTTCTCTTGCACTCATGACTCCTAATTGAAGAGCAGGTGGCTGTCATGACCAGGAGGTATTTTGTGCAGCTGTGGGTTATGCACCAGTTACACTCTTTGCTAGATTGATAATCCCTACTCACAGTCACTTGTGCCCTAGTCACTTCCTGTATTGACTATTACAATGTGCTCTATATGTTGTTGCCCTTAAAGAGCATTTAGAAGCTCCAATTGATACAAAATGCAGTGGCCCGCATGGTTTTGTGCAGATCTTGGTGTGCACATGTATCACCTGTCCTGCAGGAGCTGCATTGGTTGCCAATTTGCTTCCAGGTGCAATTCAAGGTGCTGTCACCTTTAAAGCCCTTCATGGCTTGGGACCAGGTTATCTGAGGGACTGTCTTTTGCTGATCACATCTATCTGACCAACCAGAGTAGAGAGACAATGAATGAATGTTGCGGGTCCCATCCCTGAGGGAGATACACCTGTTGGGACCAAGAAGAATGATCTTCTCTATGATGACTCTCTCTTTCTGAAACATCATTCCCCCAGAGATAACAATGGTCCCCACTCCAACACTCCTCCAGAAGGCGCTGAAGACCTGGTTCTGCCAGCTAGCCTGGGGAACACAGAGAAGGATGAAGCCCATTAAATGGTTCAAGTGATGTGTTGTTGGTGGGATGGGGGATGGGGGTTATATGATTAGTATTAGTATTAATATTATTATATTCTCTTTTATTAGTTTTTATGAGGTTTTTATTCCTGTAAGCCTCCTTGAGTCGCCATGTGTGAATAGGTGGCAATATAAATTTCCTAAAATAAAATAAAATAAAATAAATAAAAGGTCAATGACTGACTAGATAAATGATATATGAGAGAAGTTTTATTAATTGGCCTTTGGACTAAATACTTGTATCATTTACAAACATAAATTGAGAACATTGAATCAAGCATTTCATGGCCTTTGTTGTCTGTATACCAGGGGGAAAATAAATAAAGCATGTTTGAATTCTTAGTACAGGAACGAAAATGTGATTTAACAGGCTTAACCAAGACTTAGCAAGATAAGTCCCATGATTGTAGTACAGCAGAATACAATTTGTTCAGAAGAAATGCAATCAATAGAAAGGATAAATTTTACTTCATGTTGAAAGTATTCACTTCTGTTCAGAAGTCTAGTTAATGAAGGAGAAGGAGAACACAATACTATCTAGAAATAAACTTCAGAACTTTCAAAAAGGCATGAAGTTCTAAGTATAGAGAGGGACATTATCCACCATTCCCACGCTGGAGGACAATGGGAACTGTAGTTCAACATATTACCTACTTTTCACAATTTTTTAAAAAGCATGATCTTTAAATGTCATATAACTTAACAGTGATGATCTAACAACACTTGTTTTGTGCAATCCTGAGCCCATGAATTTAAAGGATCAGTTTTATGCATCATATATACATTTATTTTCATGTGCAGAGAGATCTGCAGCCAAGTTTAGAATACAGGAACTTCTCAGTGTTAATGGAAGCAACTATAAAGAATAAGTTATGCATGTATATATAATGAGTTACGCATCTCAGGTATTATTATTAGCATGCCTGTGCTACTGGCAAACATGTATCATGTTTTATTTTAACTATGACTATATAACAATAGAAAACTTTCCATCACAAAGTCTATCTTGGAGTACTAACTCAAAGATAGTAAATAAGCCCAGGTAATGAAATTCAACATCTTATCTGCAATTTTGTTTCCAATCCTAGAGAGGATGATCACTGCAGTCATCCACCTCTTTTGTACAATTTCATAGCAAACATGGAACATCTTTCATCTTATGTATTCATTTAGCTCTCTTGTGCAGTTTCACACCAAACATGCATATCTTTCATCTTGTACAGCTTCACACCTTTGCACAACATTAATATATTTCAGACAACTGAGGATGGGGCATGCATACTTCCACACACTTTAGCCCCATAAGTGAGCAGATAATAATTTTACCTACATTAATATATGTTAATATATATTCAGAATAATTAGTGAATATACCAATGTCTAACTACAAAGCATAGAAAAATAGATTTGGACTATGTCATGAGCACAGAAGCCAAATAAAAATTTCAAACTAGCCATGTGTCTATTTAATTTTCATGTCATTTAATCCATACTGAATCACTTAGTGCCATTAATAATGGCCAACATCTAAGGTTAAGAAATATTTTCAGATAAAACACAGTATCCCCCAAAAGTCAGTCTTAGTTTATAGTCCACATTTGCATCCATAGTTTCATCACCTTCCTCACTCCATCTTTCACTTAACATTCCAAATCTTATTCACTTATGAATAATATCTGAATGAAGCAGATTAACATGGATTTCCATCGGGATAAAATCTTTTATTCTGTGAATGCATCTAAGGTAAAAAAAAAATTCCCCATATCTTGCAATAGGGTAAGATTGTAGCCCTGGGATTGTATCACTTGATCAATTAGAGAGTGCTGGTTAAGGTGCCAGATTTTTGGATTTACTCTTTTTTTTTTTGTTTCTACTTAGAGTAGTATTTCACAAGATGAACATCCATATTAGCTTTTTAAATAAATAAATAAAATCCAGACATTTCTTCTTCTGTATTAAATTAAGAATCAACTAAATGAATCCTTTTCAGATCACATGTGGATCTGAGAAAAGCTGAAGGCTTGAGCTGTGCAAAGCAACATACTTTCACAAACAATGAAGGCTACTGCAATCTTCAGAAATCTTGATGCAGCTGTTCTGAGGACTATCCCCCGTTGTCTGTGTAAGATGTTCCACTATAATATTATTGTTGAATTGTACCTACTGTACATCTGGTCACTACCATAATAAAGGATTTTGTTCGGAGATGGTATTCAGCAGGTTCTGACCAGTTCTGGAGAACCAGTAGCAGAAATTTTGAGTAGTTCACAGTACCGGCAAATACCACCTCTGACTGGAGATTTTACAATATCGTTCCCCTGCCATGCCCACCATGCCCAAAGAACCGGTAGTAGAAAAATTTGAATCCAACCACTGATTTTGTTGTTTGTGTGTGTGAAATGCTCAAACAAAAATTCTGCTGGGCCTACCAACAAACACAATTGGTATGAAGGTACAGATGATCTGGGAAAGCCTTTGAAGTAGTAGTCATGCCAAATCTTATAGATGTTGTAGCTGTCTCTGTGCTTCAGAAGTGGTAGTGTGTTCATATCATCTGTGAAGCACACCTCAAGCTTCTTAGCTTACGAGGCTGTGATTATTCGGAATTAAATAAATAATACTACTTACAGGGGTGTCCACAGAATGTCTGCTGGGTGAGCACAGCTCCACATTGGAGCTTCTCATCTTGACTTCCTTGACCATAGTTTCTGGACTCTCCTGACTACTTATTTCTGAATGCCTGTATACAGTGGCATTACAAAAGATCCTAGGAGTAAAAATGAAAATATTTCCATTGGGAATATTATTATAAGAGTTAATGAGGTGCTAATGAGGCAGCACTTAATACTTTTAAACCTTCTATAATTATGAGGAAATACTATATTAAAGGGTAAACAGAAGTATGTGGTAACCATGAAATCCTGTAGAATTGCAAGGTTTAAAGAAAATCTGAAAGTATAATTTGTATTAGAGTTCATTTGATTGCAATCAGGCAAATGGGCAACTGCTCCAAAAAAAATACTCTGATGCAAATTCACATCTCAAGTTACAAATGAGTTCCAAGAGAGGCAGTGATTATCCTGAAGTTGTTGTACTGAGATGAACAGAGCTGACAAGATAAACATACTTCTCATCAGATCAGGAATATTCATGAACATCTCACTCTTCTCATCTCTTTAGCTTGCATTCTTAGAACCATTTAAGACAACTCAGTATGTAAATCATTCTAATCTGAGAGTTAATTTTTATTTCATCTCAATTACTGAATATTTGTATACAGTTACTGTACTTTAAAAACATGCTCTACATTTTTAATCGCCCCAGGAAAATTTGCATGGAACACTATTACAGGCTCACCAAGAATGAATTATGAGTCTATCTTGCCATGAGGAAATGCCTGCCTTTATTACTATTGCAAATAAATTCCTTCTTCTTTGCTCACATTAAAAATGACTTGTTTAAAATTTGGCCTTGTCCCAATTCCTGCAGAGAATTGCTTTCTCATCATTCCATAGCCAATAATCTCCGCTGCATCAATGAACTTCTGAAGCTGTTTGCTCTGCCCATAACTAAATGGCAGGTTTATTAGGGCAGGCACTAGACTGTTGTAATGGGAGCTTCTCGGAAGCCCCTCAAATATAATTGTAGTTCTTCTCCACAGCTGCATATGAATTCCATTATTTCTGCTCCATGACAATTCCAAAAATACATTCATGTGGGATGAAAATATAAGAACATTCACCAGAAAGGTAATATTACTGGATAATTATTTCCCAGATCCACCGGAACACAACCAGAGAGAATGCCAGTGCAGCAAAGAAGTGTTTATTTGGAGCAAGAGTAAGAACTATCCAATACAATATGTAGAACATTAGGGGAAGAGAACACAGAAAATGGTGACAGGGGGTGTCTATAGAAGGGTCCATAAAGACATGTGACAACCATATAACTAAACCCCACCCCTTTTTTTTAACCTGGCTGGGTCACAATATAAAAGGCAGTTTATTAAAATATTTCTTATACAGTGTGAAATTATCTGAGGAATTCTTGCAAAACAATTAAATCACTACAAGCCATTAAGGTAATTATCACTTTATAATAAGTTATTACCTAATATATCCTTCATTCAGTCTGAGGTTTCCTTAATTTCTAGGAAAAATAAAAGTTTTTTTTAAAAAAAAAAATTATTGTCATTTAACTTTAGTGGGAAATGTCCATAGTTATGCTAAAAGCAAAGGTTTCTGAGGGCAGAAATGCAAAGAATGTAAACAGGCCACCGTAACTGCAGATTGATTATGGGAAATGCAAAGGAAGTTTTCCCTAAAGCCTTGAACAATTCAAGAGACACTGGAATTAAACCCAAAAGAATATAAGGAGGCCTACCAGCCCTAATTGTCAGAGGCAATCAGTTATAGTAATCCAATCAACTTCTGATGTTATTAAGAAATTTCAGTTCAAGCTAGATTATGCATGTACTGGGAAGCTTCATCCACATTTTGTTAAACTAGGAGTTATATGGTAAAGACTGACATATTTGGGATATGTGCTTTTTGTTGTAGTTGAGCAATGAGAGGCTAGACCAGGGCATGGATGCAACAAGACTTTATTGAAACAATAAAGGACTGAACGTGTTAGCCTTGCCTGGAGCAGGCTCACAGCGAACAGCGGCTGGCCAGACCCTGCAGCTGGCTTTTATAGCCGGCTGTCGAGGGAGGCCAGCCAATGAGGGGCAGCAAACGCCCCTGCAGCATGAACGGACCTGGGTGGGGACTTTGGCAAGTTCCAGGGACATAACACCCCTTCCCCCCAGATGCGAACACGCATAGTCATTTAAATAAGCGGGCGGTCTGTGCTGGCGCCCCGAGCGTCGTAACTCCAGTGAGTTACCAAGCGTCTCAGAGTTCAAGGAAACCGGTAGGGTTGGTGATGGGGTGCAGCCTCGCTCTGAGGTTTTCGCTGGTACCGATGCAGTGCTTCTGGTCGGCGATGTCGTGGCCCCGTCTGCTGGTTCAGGTGGAGGACCCATCGGGCAGTCCCGGTCTACTGCCTGCTCCCTTGGTCCGGGTGGTGGTGGCGAAGAGATTCTGGCATGGTCTTCGATGAGAGTTTGGTGTGGCACCTGGGGGTCGACCTGAGCCCACGATCCGGCACTGGCGAAGGTACCCTGTCGCTTCCTTAGCTGGTCCAGGTGTCTTCTCCAGATGCAGCCGTCTTCCAGCTGGACTCGGTACGACCTGGGACCGGTGATGGCTACTATCACTCCTGGAATCCAAAGTGGGTCTCCGGCATAGTTCCTTGCAAAGACATGTTCCTGCAAGACAAAATCTCTGACCCCCATCATTGAAGCGAGAGGGGTGTCAGGGCAATAGTGAGGGTGGAGCCTATCCAACACAGTTCTTAGGCGCCTACCCATCAGAAGTTCAGCAGGGGATTTGTTGGTGACCATGCAAGGGGTTGAGTGTTGGCTTAGCAAGAAGCGGGAGAGTCTGTGATGCCAATCTTCTTTGCTGAATCTGGCTAACGCTTCTTTTGTGGATCTAACGGCTCTCTCCGCCAGTCCGTTGCTGGCAGGATGAAAGGGGGCCGTGAAGATGTGTCGGATGCCAAGATTGGTGGCAAAACGGCTAAATTCTGTTGAGGCAAACTGGGGGCCATTATCCGAAACTATGGTATCTGGTAGCCCGTGTGTTACGAATAGGCGGGTCAGAGCCTTGGTAACCGCTTGCGTGGTGGTCGTGGATAGTTGGGCCACATCGATCCATTTAGAGTATGAATCTACGACCACCAAGAAGGTTTTGCCGTGTATTGGACCCGCTAAGTCAATGTGTAGCCTTGACCAAGGCGCGTTGGCGCTCTCCCACTTTGTGGGGGTGGTGACTGGAGGGGATGGTCTGGATTCCTGACAGGGTTGGCATGAGCTTACCCACTTGACGATGTCGTCGTCCAAGCCAGGCCACCAGACGTAACTCCGAGCCAACGCCTTCATCCGGACGATGCCCGGGTGGCCCTCGTGTAGTGCCTCTAAGACTGGTGTGCGAAGTGAGGCCGGAATGACAACCCGGGTGCCCCACAACAGGCAGCCCTGTAAGCTAGATAGTTCCTGTTGACGGGTCTTAAAAGGTGTGAATTCGGCTGCGAGGTTAGAGCCCGGCCACCCACTCCTCACCCAGTCCAGTACCTGGGCGATTGTTTTGTCCATCTTGGATTTGGTGGCAATGTCGAGGGTGGTGACAGGAAGGTCGAGCTCGGTGACATCGAAGATGGCATGGACCGGGGCCGGGTCTTCAGCTGGAGCTGGCAGGGGGCAGCGGCTGAGGGCGTCTGCGTGGCTTAATGTTTTTCCTGGGCGGTGGATGAGCTTGTACAAATAAGCCGCCAGGAACAAGGTCCACCTCGTCATTCTGGGAGACAACACTTGGGGAGTCTGCTTGTCTCCAGATAGAAGACCCAGGAGAGGCTTGTGATCCGTGATTAGTTCGAAGTTGTGGCCAAAAAGGAATTCATGAAATTTCTTAACCGCGGCCACTGCGGCTAAAGCCTCCTTGTCGATTTGACTATAGTTACGCTCTGTTGCTGAGAGCGTTCTGGAAAAGAAAGCGATTGGTGCCTCGGAGCCTTTGGGTAGTCTATGGCTTAATACGGCTCCAATCCCAAAAGGGGATGCATCCGCGGCTAGTACCAATGGGAGGTGTGGGTCAAATTGAATAAGGACTGCGTCTGATGTGAGCAGTGATTTGACTGCGCGAAAAGCGGTGTCTTCCTTGTGTCCCCAGTGCCAAGGTGATTTTTTATCTAAGAGCCTGTGTAAAGGCTCTGCTACTGATGCTTTGTGAGGTAGAAATGTTGCATAAAAGTTCAATAATCCCAAAAAGGCTTGTAGCTCGGCTTTAGTGGTTGGCGTGGGTGCCTCATGAATTGCCTTGACCTTGGATTCTAGGGGGTGAATGCCTGAGGCGTCAATTCTATAGCCCAGAAAGTCCACCTGTCTAGTGGCAATGGCACATTTCTCCCTTTTTAATTTGAGGCCATGCTGTCTGAACCTGTCTAACACCGCTCTGACTCTCTGGAAGAGTTGGGGCCTGTCCCTGGCCGAGACCAATATGTCGTCGAAGTAGGGCACTACGCCAGGGAGGCCCTGAAGTATACGCTCCATGAGGGATTGGAAGATGCCCGGGGCAACACTTACGCCAAACTGGAGACGCCTGCACCGGAAGGCACCCCTGTGGGTCACAATGGTTTGCAGCTCGGCTGCTTGGTTGTCAACAGGGAACTGTTGATATGCTTGTGACATGTCCAATTTGGCAAAAATGTTGCCAGGCTCAAAGGTATGCAATAAATGTTGAATGACCGGGACTGGGTACGCGCTAACTTGTAGAAAGCGGTTAATTGTTGTTTTGTAATCCGAACAAATTCTCAGGCTGCCATCCTTTTTAAGGGGTGTGACAATTGGCATCTCCCATTTGGCGAAGTCTGTTGGCTCAATGACCCCTTGCTTTAATAATTTATCCAGCTCAGCGTCCAGTTTAGGCCGAATGGCGAATGGGACTCTACAAGGTTTCAGCCGGACTGGAACCGCTTGGGGGTCAACTGCAAATGAGATGGGGGTACCATTATAACACCCTAACTCATCGCTGAATACGTCTGAGTAGTCAGTGAATAAGGAGTCAGTGTCAGAAGCTGAGACAGCATGGACTCCTGTTAACCCTAGGCCGAGGTAGGGGAACCAATCAAGCCCCAGAAGACTAGGGAGGTTGCCGTTAACTACCACTAGAGGCAGGTGGCCTTTGAAAGCTTTAAAATTAACAAGGAACTTGCCTTTGCCGAGTACTGGAATGTCCTTTCCCTGATAATCCCTCAAGGTGATCTGGCACTTCTGGAGCTGGTTTCTGGATAGTCTGGGCTGGATTTTCTTGAGGGTGCTCCAAGAGATGATTGAGAGCGCTGACCCCGTGTCAACCTCCATACGACAAGGTTTACCTTCTAATAAAATGGAGAGTGTTATTTTACTAATAGAGTGACAGGTGTGGTTAGCATGGTAGCAAGTGTGACAATTTAGTACTTGCCTTTGGGGCCCAGAATGGGAAAAGGAAGGAACCTTTTGTGCTGAGTTGTGCGCGGCCTGGCAGACTCTGGCGATGTGGCCTTTTTTGTGGCAATTGTTGCAGATGGCACCCTTGAATTTGCACGAAGCTCTCGAGTGAGGTCCGCCACAGGATAGGCACAGGATGATGTATTTGGGTGCGCTGTTGCTTTCTTGCCTGGTTCCTGCCTGTGGTTGTTTGGCATGAGCGAGGCGGTGGATGTCTGTTTGATCGTTGGGATCATCCTCGTTGACTACCTCTTCTGAATGAACGGTGGCGCAGCTTTGTTTGGGAATGGGACCTTGAATTTCGGTGGCTGACTGGGTTGCCAGTTCTGCTGCCAAGGCTTCCTCGACGGCCTGGGAGAGGTTGAGGTCCTTCCTGGCGAGTAGTCGCCTTTTGAGGTGAAGGTCTTTGACCCCGCAGACGAGCTGGTCGAGGAGCATGTCATCTAAATAGCTCCCGAACCCGCAGTGGAGGGCTGCAGTCCTCAAGGCGGCCATATACTGGTTGACGGTTTCCTTTTCCGCTTGCTTCCTCATCCGGAAGGTGAAATGCCTCGCGATTTGTGAGGGTCTGGGGGAGTAATGATTGGTGAGGATCTCCAGCAATTCTGCCCAGGGGACATTCTTTAACTCACGTGGAGCAACGAGTGCTGTGGCGGTATCAAAAACGATGGCTCCGCAATAACTGAGGAAGAATGACTTCTTTCTGTGCTCCCCAGCATCAGCCAGACCAATGGCATCGATGTAGTGATTAAAACAATTTTTGTATGACTCCCACTTTTCTTCATCCGGCTTGAACGGTGGGAAGGCTGGGTTGGAGTTCATGATGAGGACTGCTGCAGGTTACGCTGCTGTGAAATCTCTCTGGGACAACAAAATGGCACTTTGTGCTCTTGTCAGGCTAGTGACTACAGCTCTGGAGAGGCTCCACAGACCCTCTCTGCTCTCTCTCTGGGCTAACAATTGTGGCTAGGCTGCAACGGCTGTTGGCAGCGTTTTGAATTTCGCGCTCCTGGGGAGCGTAGGCGGTAATGGCTAGCCGCCTCTGCTAGCGCTTCAAATTTCGCGCCTGCGTAGGCGTCAGTGACTCGGAATAACAGCACCGCGCTGTATTCCGGCAAGAAATCCAAACGACAGCCGTTTGAATTTCGCGCTCTTTTGTGTTGAGCGGCTGCGGCTCGCAGAGCTCCACTTTCCTCTGTAGCTTGCTAACCAAGCGGCTACAGACGCTTATTACTTTCGCTCTTGCTGACCGAGCTCTCCGGCGGCGCGGCTGCGGCTCAGCGATTTAGTGATTTCAGCTGTTGCGGATTGCCTCTGGTAGCTAGCCATCCCATCCTCGTCGCCAGTGTTGTAGTTGAGCAATGAGAGGCTAGACCAGGGCATGGATGCAACAAGACTTTATTGAAACAATAAAGGACTGGACGTGTTAGCCTTGCCTGGAGCAGGCTCACAGCGAATAGTGGCTGGCCGGACCCTGCAGCTGGCTTTTATAGCCGGCTGTCGAGGGAGGCCAGCCAATGAGGGGCAGCAAACGCCCCCGCAGCATGAACGGACCTGGGTGGGGACTTTGGCAAGTTCCAGGGACATAACACTTTTATCTTGATTTTCTGAAAATTTTGGTTTTTAAAACAGGGTAATCCTTCACCATGATTTTATTTGTTTGATTAGAATAAATTGGCTTTAAACCACTAGCATAGATGGCTCCTGAGTCTCATACTGGTTCTTCCAGGGATCAGTTGTGGTCTCCAAAATCTTTCCCAATAGTGTATATCAGTGGTGGGATTCAATTTTTTTTTACTAACGGTTCTGTGGGCGTGGCTTGATGGGCATGGCAGGGGAAGGATAATGTAAAATCTCCAGTCAGAAGTCGTATTTGCCAATTCTCGAACTACTCAAAATTTCCACTATCGGTTCTCCAGAACTGGTCAGAACCTGCTGAATACTACCTGTGGTGTGTAGGTATTAACCAAACTTCTACACATTAATATATGATCACTACAGAGTGGCAAAGGTTTCAAGAGGATTGTATGCCTAGTTATCTGCTTGCTTGCTTCCTTGGGTTCTTCTCAGCCTTCCTTTTTTCTCTTTCCTTTCATCTCAGGCATTCCTTAACTTTCTTTTAGGTGGCCATTAGGTTTTGCATTGTGAGCCCCAATATGCTGCTGAAAAGCTAGTGCATCCATCAGCCTTTGAAAGCTGAATATTCCTGGCTTAAAGCTACAATTTGTAAAAGAATGAGCTGTTCCATGAGCCCAAAAGTATAGCAGAAGTTTCTGCACATTGTTTTACAGTTATCTCTTACTGCAAGTGCATCTCAAAACAAAGGGCTATCAAGGGCAGCATACTATTTGATTAACTGAATTTCATCCTTTCTCTAGGACCTCAAGGCAGCTAGAAAACAAAGATTTTGCTTCCTGGGTGTTTTGGGTGTATCTTATAGTGTTTTTAGCTTCTGATCATGAAAATAACCTATAATTGTAACCAATGACATACCGTTTTATAGAAATCTGTTTTTTCACAATGGCAACTGTAATTTTTTAATATCTGTTGGCAATGCTGCACGCATGAAAGAAACATATAAAAACATGGAACTGTTGTTGAAGCACATCCAGTACACCAAGTACAAATGAAATATCCATGAAGTTCTAAAGGTAGTGGTTCTGCTACTTAGAATGCAGCTCAGAAATACCAAGAATTGTTGTTACATATGCAAATGGGACAGCCATGCAAGAGAGTCACATTACATTAAAAAGAAATTGTCACTCTGAAGAATTTGGTTTCAGGGCAGAAAAACATGCAGCATAAACTATTGATTAACCCAACAAAGATATTTTTGTTTCTGCTTCACATAGAACTTGGACTGATGAAATGTTTTATGAAAATGATGAACAAGGGAATTGAATATTATCATTATCTGAGATAGATGTTTTCAAGAATAACTGATGCCAAGATTAAGAAAAGTATTTTTGTTGATCCACAGAACAACTACATCATCAGTGACAAGAGTTCAAACATTATGGGGCCAGAGAAAATCACCTGGAAAGATTCAAGGATGTTGTTGGGAATTTTCTTGGCAACTACGGAGCACCAAACTATATTCAGCTGGTTGACAAACTTCTTACAGCATATAAGACAATGAAATGCAACATGCTTGAAGATTCATTTTCTCCGTTCTATCCACATTTTGAACAGAGAGGGCCACTGGTTTGAAAGAGGGGCCAAAGAGGCCATCTATTTCAAAATGAACACCCTCTCCCAATAGAAGGGGAGGGATACAACATTATCTATCTCCTGTCTACAACACAATCCTTTCAGCAGTTCCAAGAAGACTCCACACCCATTTACATGACTCAGGTGAGCCTGAGGATGCAAAGAATCTTCCAAGTGAGGACACAGAGAAATATTCAAGTGGCCTCAATGACTCGCTAAAACAGGTGTGTCAAACTCACGTCATCATGGCAGCGTCACATGACATATCAAGCCTTTTTCCCTTCGCTAAACTGAATGTGGGCATGGTCAGTGCATAACGCATCTGGCCCATGGGCCAGGAGTTTGACAGCCCAGTTCTAAAAGAATGAAAAGGACCAGCCATCGTCAAGGAATATAAATCCTTCCATTGCTTTCATCCAGTCAGAGCAGAAGAAACTTTTTGGATGAGAAGTGAAATGTCTTCAAAGAAAAATGGAAGTCCGGTTGTCTTTTGAAAAAGCACCATTGCAACTGCCTAATTGTGTTTTTTCTGGTTGTTGTTATTCTTGCCTTGCTTTGGATTGACCTCATTCCTTGACTTGGATAATTTTTTGTGAATTCTGGACTTTTCTTGTCTTGTGAACCTCTTGTATTTTTGGATCCTGGATTTAATTTTGCCTGATGGGTTTGTTTTGATTGGGAAACTTTCAAGTGCCTTGTGCACTCATTGGCTATTGCTCTATGGACTAGTATTGGTCTGCTTGTGACTGGTCTTCATTGGGACAGTTCTGGGTTTTTGGTGGAAGGAGTTGTGGGCAATATTAATAAACCCATTAAATTACAGTTGTGTGTGTGTGAGAGAGAGAGCAGAACTGTGCAGTAACTTGGGAATCTCCATTTTATTCATATCACAACCCCATGAAATAGAATGAGCTGAAAGTGACTGTACTAAAGGCACATTGAGTTTCCTTAGTTCCGTATCTGTGCAACAAAGTTAAAACCAGTTTATTACTCCATTAGTTTTGCTATGAGCCAAAAATTCAATAAGAATACACACTGTAGATTTGCTCTATATCTGAAACAACTGAAACAATACAGTGAAGTTCAGATTTCACACAAAGATCAATTTCAAGATAAGATTATATATATTTCCCCCGAATCTCTTCTGAACATTTCTTAGTTACTTAATTTAAGAGCACGGCAAATCTTTAAATCAGCAATCTCAAAAAAGTTAGTAATCAGATCACAAATGTTTTCATTTTATAATAATCAAAAAGAGGGAAATTTGTTTCTTCATTGCCTGCCAGTGAGTAGGGTAACCCTAACCCTAACCCTAACCCTAACCTAACCCTAACCACAAAGTGGTTGATTAATAAAAGTGTGCAGAAACCAGCTTGTGCAAATTTAGATGCTGTGGGCCAAAAAGCTTTTGGACACAAGATTTCATCACTAGTGGCAGACCAAAGAGAAAAAAGGAACTAAAACCTTTCTTCCCAAAGGAAGAAAAATTGCAGCTGTATCCACCTATCTGATAACCTCACATCCTATTGAAAATGCAATTTGGTGACTTGTACAAAAGTACAGCCAAGAAAGAATATCAAAGTGGAATATTAGCATTGCCGAGTCAAGGCCAGAATAAATGTGTGCATCCAATTTATGAAATTAAATTACTAATGCAGCTGCCAATGGAGAGGATAAAAGAGAAGAGAAAAATGGAGTAACTTATAGCAGTCTTATCCAATCAAGTGAAACATAAGGGGTTTTTTACTTTTTTTTTACTTTTTACCCAATCCACATCTCAAATCTGAAAATCATGATTAAATTTTTCTAATACATCTCGTTCCTTAGGAATGGGCATTTTCTGTATTTGCTTTTGTGAAGGTATATTAACCTGACATTTCATTTTTCTTTGTCCCTGTAGTCATGCTTTTATTTTCTACTTTGCGTGGTGTAAAATGGCTATTTTCTTGAGCAATTAGCACAGATTTTACTGCTCTTGCTGTGAAAATAGTCCAGATAACTAGGGGCAAGCGTTAGGGAAAAAACCCTTTCCATTACTAAGTCCTCAGGAAAACTGTTGATTGAAAAATCTACCACTAAATTGCTGCAGCCTATCAAAGCCATAATAGCAGCTTGCAGAATCATTATAATCAATGTTGGGATTGTATAACAGAAGCCTGTGTCCTTTTCTACTGCAACATAATTTTGTAAAAATCTTTTCTGTTTTTTTATTCGTAAACATGAAAAAATCTCATACTTTTCTTAAGATGTGGTAGAAACTATACTTTGCTTATTGATTAGCAACAAATGCAAGTTCTTACAAAGTGTGCTTATATCTTCTGTTCACACTTTTCCAGTGTGCCAAAGATCATATAAGAAGAAGGTGAAAGTACACACACCTGAAAATTACATGGTAGGGCATAGCATGAAAAATGGCTCCAATGATATTATTCCCATGTATCAATCAAACTCACATTATCCTCACTGAAGTCACAGAATTGCTCTGTCGATCTCTCCACTCAACTTGTCATTATTCTTGTGTGGTTGAGTATAAACTTCTGTGTAGCACCTGAATGCTACACAGCTATGCTCTCTTCAATTTGTTATTATTTATGAACATTGACATTCATGACTTTTTTATACTTCTTCCTTTGGCACAGGTTAAATTTACATCTAGTTCACTGAACCAACTAGCTGGCCCCGCCCCGCGCACCCCACCCCTTCCCAAGAGTCTCCACTGGCCTGTTTTGGATGCAGGTGAGTGCAGGGTCCATGCGGAAGCTATGGGAGGGCAAAAAACAGCTCCCAGAAGTTCCAGAAATCCAGGAATGGGCCTGTTTCTGGCTTCTGAAGGGCATCCAGAGCCCGTGGGAGGCCAATTTGCCCACCCAGCTGTCCGAGGGAAGCCTCTGGATTCTGGAGAAGGCGAAAGCAGAAGTTCCAGTAGGCCATGCCCCCTTGGTGGCCATGCTCACCAAGCAACTGGGCAGAGAACCGGTTGTTGGGATTTTTGAATCCCACCCTTGGCCATATGTAAATGTACTAGGAAGAGGCATCTATTATTTGCTTATTTTGTATGTTTAGTTTTTTGAAAAGAAGCTGTGGTGAGTGCACAATCTCTTACAATTGTCTCATCTGTATAATTAAGCCATCACACTGTTGGCCCAATAAGGCCTTCATTGATCTCTGGAGCTGAAGGGAGAGCATATCCAATATAGTGATGGAAATAGTGCATTAACAACATGGTAATTGAAAGGAAATTGTATAAAATGTTTGTTTTGTTTGAGCAATGAGAGGCTGAACCAGAGCATGAGTGCAACAATACTTTATTTTACAATAAAGGGCTGACCGTGCTTGCCAAGCCTGGAACTGGCTCGCAGCAATCAGCAACCGGTTGGACCCCGCAGCCTGCTTTTATAGCTGGCTGCTGGGGAGAGCCAACCAATGGGAATGGGGGAATAACGCCCACGTAAAGTGAGTGGACCTGAGTGAGAACTCCTTGAGTCCTCAGGACATAACACCCCTTCCCCCCAGATGCGAACATGCATAGTCCTTGAGGTAGACGGGGGGGTTGTGTTGGCGCCCGGAACGGCGCAACTCGGGAACATTGTCTGTCTGTTCGGTACCAGTCTGTGATGGTCGAGCCGGCATAGTGTCGCCAACACTCTCTCTGGACTGGGCATCCTCGAGAACCACCGGGTTGGTTACTGGGGTCGAGCTCTCGTGGGTTGGATCAGGCTGGTCAACTCTCTGGGCGCTGTTGTCCGAGTTTGGGCTGACCGGAACGACCACTGGTGCAGACTGGTCGCTGGGTACGATGTGGCTGGGCGGCGGATGAGGCGGTTCCCCTTCGACTGGAGACTCTGGATTCTTGTTGGCAAGGGTGCTGAGGCGCCTTCTAAGCTGGTCTATATGTCTCCTCCAGACGCGACCATCCTCCAGCCTGACTCTATACGATCTCGGCCCGGTGATGGCGATGACCTCGCCTGGAATCCAAAGTGGGTCCCCAGCGAAATTCCTTGCGAATATCGGCTCCTGTAACAAAAAATGTCTAACCCCCGAAGTAGAAGCGAGGGGAGAGTCAGGGCAGTATTGTGGGTGCAATCTGTCCAATACAGTCCTCAGGCGCCGGCCCATCAGCAGTTCCGCTGGGGACTTATTGGTGACTGCACAGGGGGTTGAGTGCTGGCTCATCAGGAACCGTGCGAGTTTGTGGTGCCAGTCATCCCTGCCAAACCTAGCGAGGGCCTCTTTGGTGGTCCTGACGGCCCTTTCAGCCAACCCATTACTGGCAGGGTGAAATGGGGCTGTGAAAATGTGGCGAATGCCCAGGTTGGCAGCAAAACGGCTGAATTCTACTGATGCGAACTGTGGGCCATTATCGGAGACAATGGAGTCGGGTAGTCCATGTGTAACGAATAGGCGCGTTAACACGTTGGTGATTGCTAGTGTGGTGGTCGTGGATAGCTGTGCCACGTCTATCCATTTGGAATAAGCGTCCACGACCACTAGGAACATCTTTCCATGCACGGGGCCTGCCAGATCGATATGGATTCTAGACCAGGGGGCGTTGGCGCTCTCCCATCTGGTAGGGGTGGCGATGGGGGGAGCAGGACGGGATTCCTGGCAAATGCTGCAGGAACTTACCCAATTGACAATGTCCTCGTCTAGACCCGGCCACCACACGTAGCTGCGTGCTAATGCCTTCATTCTCACAATGCCGGGGTGTCCCTCGTGCAATGCCTCCAGGACTCGGGTACGCAGCGAGGTCGGAATGACCACTCGAGTGCCCCACAGTAGACAACCCTGCAAACTGGACAGCTCCTGCATGCGAGTCTTAAAGGGTGCGAATTTGTTATCAACGTTGCCTCCCGGCCACCCCCTCCTCACCCAGTCGAGCACCTGGGCGAGTGTTTGGTCTGCCTTGGTTTTAGCGGCGATGTCAAGGGCGGTGATGGGCAGGTCCAACTGGGTGATTTCGAAAATGGCGTTGACAGGAGCTGGGTCTTCAGCCGGAGCAGGTAAGGGGCAGCGACTGAGAGCGTCGGCGTGGGATAGAGTTTTGCCCGGGCGGTGAATAAGTTTGTATGAGTAGGCCGCTAGGAAAAGTGTCCACCTTGTCATTCTAGGGGAAAGGACTTGAGGTGTCTGTTTGTCGCCAGCCAGTAGGCCCAGGAGGGGCTTATGGTCGGTGACCAGTTCGAAGAAATGGCCAAAAAGGAATTCGTGAAACTTTTTCACGGCTGCAACAGCTGCTAGGGCTTCCTTGTCTATTTGGCTGTAATTTCGCTCTGTGGCCGAGAGCGTCCTGGAGAAAAAGGCGATGGGGGCCTCGGCGCCATTGGGGAGTCTGTGACTAAGGACCGCCCCAATTCCAAAAGGGGATGCGTCTGCTGCCAGTACTAAAGGAAGGTTGGGGTCGAATTGGATGAGCACTGCCTCTGACGTAAGTAGTGATTTGACGGCATTAAACGCCTGGTCTTCTTTGTGCCCCCAGTGCCACGGTGACTTTTTGTCTAGTAATCTGTGTAGGGGTTCGGCTACTGAGGCTTTATGGGGCAAGAAGGATGCATAAAAGTTCAGCAGCCCTAAGAAAGCTTGTAGCTCCGTTTTGGAGGTTGGTGTGGGAGCTTCGTGGATTGCTCTAACCTTGGACTCCAGGGGGTGAATGCCAGAGGCGTCAATTTTATAACCCAGAAAGTCCACCTGTCTAGTGGCAATGGCGCATTTTTCTTTTTTTAACTTGAGGCCATGCTGTCTGAACCTCTCTAACACTGCTCGCACTCTCTGGAAGAGTTGGGGTCTGTCCCTGGCCGAGACCAAGATGTCGTCGAAGTAGGGTACTACACCAGGGAGGCCCTGTAAAATCCGCTCCATGAGGGATTGAAAAATACCCGGGGCAACACTTACGCCAAATTGGAGACGCTTGCATCGGAAGGCACCCCTGTGAGTGACGATGGTCTGAAGTTCCGCTGTTTGGTTATCAACAGGGAACTGCTGATATGCTTGAGACATGTCCAATTTAGCAAAAATACTGCCCGGCTCGAATGTGTGCAATAAGTGCTGAATGACGGGCACAGGGTAGGCGCTAACTTGTAAATATTTATTGATTGTTGTCTTGTAGTCCGAGCAAATTCTCAGGCTATCATCTTTTTTAAGGGGTGTGACGATGGGCGTCTCCCACTTGGCGAAATCTGTTGGCTCAATGACCCCTTGTTTTAGTAGTTTATCCAATTCAGCGTCTAGTTTTGGTCGAATAGCAAATGGAACTCTACGTGGTTTTAATCTGATTGGGACTGCCTGGGGGTCAACGGTGAACGAGATGGGGGTTCCATTATAACACCCCAGCTCCTCGCTGAACACATCTGCGTAGTCAGCGAACAAGGAGTCAGTGTCTGAGGTTGAGACAGCATGGACTCCTGTTAACCCTAGGCCGAGGTGGGGAAACCAATCGAGCCCCAATAAGGTGGGTAGATTGCCGTTAACTACCACTAGAGGTAGGTGGCCTTTAAAAGCTCTAAAACTGACAAAGAACTTGCCTCTGCCGATCACGGGAATGGCCTTCCCCTGGTAGTCCTTCAGACCGAACTGGCATCTCTGAAGCCGGGTAGTAGATAGGCTGGGGTGGAGTCTCTTGAGGGTGTTCCACGAGATTATTGAGAGCGCTGACCCTGTGTCAACCTCCATGTGGCACGGTTTACCTTCTAGGGAAACGGAGAGAGAAATTTTACTAACAGCGTGGCAAGTACGCCTGGCAAGGCGGTGCGTGCGACAGTTTAATACTTGCCTCTGTGGTCCCGCGTGCGAGGACGGGGGTCTGTGTGCAGCGCTTTGGGGGGCTTGGCAGACTCTCACGATGTGCCCCCTCTTATGGCAGTTGTTGCAAGTGGCTCCTTTAAACTTGCAGGTGGCCCTTTGATGCGACCCCCCACAGGCTAGGCACAATGTGATGTGGACCGGTGTATTCTTGTTTGGCCCCTACCTGCGACCGTCTGTCGTTGGCGAGGCGGTGGACGTCGTTTTCATCGTTGTGGGTTTCCTCCGCTTCCACCTCTTCGGAATGGACTGGGAACGATGCTAGCTTGGCACTTGGGCCCTGAATTTCGGTGGCTGAGTTCGTTGCTAGCTCGGCTGCTAGGGCCTCCTCGACCGCTTGCGCGAGGTTGAGGTCTTTTTTTGCTAGCAGGCGCCTCTGTAGGTTGAGATCCTTGACCCCACAAACTAATTGATCGAGGAGCATGTCCTCCAAGTATGTTCCAAACCCGCAGTGCAGGGCTGCTGTTCTGAGGGCGGCCATATATTGATTGATGGTCTCCTTACTTGATTGCTTCCTCATACGGAACGTGAACCTCCTGGCGATTTGTGAAGGCCTGGGAGCGTAGTGGTTAGTGAGGATCTCAAGCAACTCGGACCACGGAACGTTTTTCAATTCTCTCGGCGCTACGAGTGCTGCGGCGGTATCGTAAACGGTGGCTCCGCAGTAGATTAGGAAATAGGATTTTTTCCGATGTTCTCCCGCATCCGCCAAGCCGACCGCATCGATGTAATGATTGAAGCGGTTCTTATACGACTCCCACTTCTCTTCGTCTGGTTTAAACGCCGGGAATACTGGGTTGGAACTCATGGTGCTGGAACGGCTGGGCTACCTGCGGAAAAAATCTCTCTGGGACTACGGGCGCTCGTGAGTGATATCAGCTCTGGAGAGGTTTTTTTTGCTACCCTCTCTTTCTCTCTCTGGGTTACCACGTTGGCTGCTAGCCGTTGGAGATGTCTTGATTCGCGCCAAAAAAGTGGGCGCTAGTGACTTCCTACAGCGCTGTGCTGTGTCTCCTACTGGCTCGAAATTCAAATGACACCCGTTTGAATTTCGCGCCAAATACAGAGCGGCTGCGGCTCGCAGCGCTTCACTTTCCCTGCAGCAGGGCTAACAAGCGGCTACAGACGCTTCTAACTTTGAATCAGACCGCTTTCTCTGGCTGCGGATCAGCGTTTGCTCTTTTTGATCGCTCGTATTGTTGGCTGACCGCTCTCTCTGGCTGCGGATCAGCGTTTCCCTTGTCGCCAGCCGATCACTCTCTCTGGGCTGCGGATCGGTGGCTAGTGACTCAGCGGTTGCAAGGTGCTTCTGGTAGCCATCCCACCCTCGTCGCCAGTGTTTTGTTTGAGCAATGAGAGGCTGAACCAGAGCATGAGTGCAACAATACTTTATTTTACAATAAAGGGCTGACCGTGCTTGCCAAGCCTGGAACTGGCTCGCAGCAATCAGCAACCGGTTGGACCCCGCAGCCTGCTTTTATAGCTGGCTGCTGGGGAGAGCCAACCAATGGGAATGGGGGAATAACGCCCACGTAAAGTGAGTGGACCTGAGTGAGAACTCCTTGAGTCCTCAGGACATAACAATGTTGATATAGCAACCGCTGGTTTTTAGAGAAGAGGTAGCTATGCTTCACTCTAAGAGACTTTTGGTCCCACTGAAGAACTCTAACTGATGATCTTGCCACAAACATAAGTTTGGACTGTGATTTGTATTGTCATTGGTAGAACAGAAGACTAGAAAATGGCTTACCATTCTCTTTGGATCTAATGACTTAGTCATTATTAGTCTTTTAGTTGGAGATACACTTGATGATTAAAAAATTAGTCCTTGCTGTTCTTTTATCTTTTATCATGCCTTCCATTGTTAGGCTTTTTTAAATGATCACCAGTGCATGCTTGCCAATGTTTAGTCTACTACATCTTCCCATTCTCTAGAATAGACCCTCCCCTCCTCTAGAATAGACCCTCCCCGCCTTGCCACTCTGGATCCCTGCCCCCAATGTTGAAAGAAAGGGGATACTAGCACGTTCAGCAACACAGCAGCAGGTCATATATCTTCCACCCCTTTCTATCATGTCTGGAAAGGGAGAGAGAATGGGCATTACCAGATAATGTGAACAGGCATGCACGTACAAGTAATCCACTTCACATTGTGCATTTGGACTTTGAAAAAGCTTTTGACAATGACTCTGGTTAAACAGTCATTGGAGCTGTGAGTTAAGAAGCCTTTTCCTGCATACACTGTTGGCTAACAACAGGAAATGGGGCAGGAAGAAATATCTAGTAGCAGATATTATTATACTAGAAGAACATTCGTGATGTTATTGTTATTATTGCCCTATTATATACAGTATGTCAGGGTTCTGCCAATTGCTCTAATTAAATCATGAGCCTCAAGCCAAGCTTAAAAAAAATTCAAAAGATTTATTAGGAGCAACATGTCAGCATTAACCTAAATGAAGCCAAGTCTGGAATACATAATTTACAGTCACCTGTGACCCTGTTTCCTCCCCCCTATCCATGTATCATAAATCAGATTCTCCAATGAAGCACATTCACAGGCTGGGTGTCATCAATCACGTTCTCCAATGAAGATTTTTGCAGGGTGGAATGTACTTCAGGTTTAAAACTGCTGTAATGCTCCTTCAGATTTATTCCCACCCCCCCTTTTTTTTTTGTTTATGGCAACTTGAAAACAGGCATAGGAATATTTTATGAGTTGACATAGTAGTCGTAACTATGTTGTTGTTTTATGAGTTGACATAGTAGTTGTAACTTTCGTTTGTAAGTAAAGAGCCCATTAGTATAACATATTATAGAAAAATACAAAGCAAAGGACACAGCATTTAAACATTAAAACATTCTTCTGCTCCTGGAAGTAGGGATTTCTCTAAAAAAAATAATGTGATTTTTCAAAAATTACTATTTAATTTAACACTTTCATTTAATCTAGAATGTCTCTTCAGGATATAGCTTTAATTTTTAGGTCCGATTTTGTGGATGATTCATATTGAACACATAGTTTTAACATTTCATTTCACAGAAATCCATCTATACATTTATCTAATCTTTATTCCACAGCTTACTCACAATTGAGGGAGATGTTTAAAACATCCATAATAATTTTTCCAGTCAATAAAGTTTTTTATCAAGGAAATAAATAGAGATATCATATAATCTTTAATGGAATTTTTAAAAGCTAGTTTATTATATGTGTTTTTTATTTTAACATATTTTTTCTTTAAAGACCAGTTGTAAAAACTTTTTCAAAATAAAATATATCTTCAAATAAAGCTCAGTTCCAGACATCTTCTCATATATAGCTGTGCTTGTCAACACTAACTTATAGGGTTGTCTTAGCTTTTTCCTAAGATGCTTTTTGAATACCCTAATTTTTATGAAGTTGCTTAATATTTGGGAAAAGAAGTTCAAACTTCATTTTAATTATCCCTTACAAACTGATTAATGCAATTAATCCTTTAGCCTCTTTAATCCTTCAGTGATATCTTTATCTGAAATCCAAAATACAAATATGTATGAGACTCAACTCAACTCAAATCTTTATTGTAGTCATAGATCAGGATAAGGAGGGCAGGTCCAGCCATTAAAAAAGCATAAAGAATGCATCAATAGTAAAAATAAAGTTATAAAAAATATAAAAAGCTAGAAAATATATAAAGTAAAAATTATACATGAAAAATAAAGTATCTAAAAGAAGGGGTAGTATAAAAAGTTAGTATGTGGAAAACTATATGAAGTCATAAAGCATTCTGATGTGATGAGCTAAGTACTTATTAAATGTAGTTTATAGATTTGGGTCCCAAACACAGATCAATATGAGACAAATTTTGAATGCTACTGCAAATCATAGCAATGTTGTATGTTGTATCATGGTTGGTATCTGAAAGCTTCATAATGTGAAATCTTGCTATTTATGTAGTAATGATGTGAGTCCAATATGAATGTCTCTATTCTGGTAAGACTACTCACTTAGGCTGTGATGAAATTCTTGGCCTGAAAAGACAGATATAGAACAAGAGAACAATATTGATATTCCACTGTATTGATCAGGGAAGTTATAAGGTATCACTCACTTTCTAAACAGACAATCAGTATTATTTCAAAACTGATACCAATATATAATTTTTTTTTCTTTTATTCTTTAAATATTTTTTTTCGAAAACAATTTTATTGATTTTTTAACAAACAAACAAAACAAACAAAACATAAAAGCATCAGCTCCCTTCCATACTTATATACAGTTGGTTGGTGTCAGTTGGTTCATCAGTTTTGTGCATTCATTTCGTAGTCTCAATTACAATTATGTTACATAATAACTCTTATTATCAATCCAAACTTATATATCCTCATATCATTATTAAAAAAAACATTTGACTATACTTTTATTCATTCATGCCTTATGAGATAACTATAATTTAAATAATTTATTCTATAACAAATCATATAATCATACCAATTCTATCCTAAAAAAAAAGAAAGAAAAAAAAGAACACTTTATAAATATAATGTCAAGTAGCAAAAAAAAAAGAAAAAAAAGTCAATAATATTCCTTATTACCTAACATTCTAAATATTCTATTTTTGTATTTCATCGTCCAACCATTGATAGAAAAGGTCCCAAATTGCATAAAATTATTTATCTTCTTGCTCTCTAATTTCAAATGTCAATCTACTCATCTCAGCACATTCCAATATTTTCTTAATAATTTCTTCCTGCAATCGAATTTTCTCATTTTTCCAATTTTTTGCAAATACAATCCTAGCCGCAGTTAATACATTTACAATCAAATATTTCAAATCTTTACTGTATACATCTGGTAGGATTCCCAATAAGAAAAGCTCCGGTTTCAAATCTATGTTTCTTTGTCATTTTTTCCAACCACATGCGGATTTTAGTCCAGTATTTTCTAGCATCCTCACAAGTCCACCACATATGGTAATATGAACCAGGTGTCTGGTGACATTTCCAACATTTTTCCGATTTGTTCTTAAACGTTCTTGCTATTCTTGTCGGGGGGAAATGCCACCTGTAAAACATCTTATACAAATTTTCTTTATAAGCTGTAGACATTGTCATTTTATAATTTTGCGACCATAATTTCTGCCATTTCTCTAAGTCAATCCCATATCCAAAATTCCTCCCCCAAGCAATCGTAGTTTCTTTGACTTGTTCTTCCTCTAGCTTAATTCCCAATTAGTAATCATATAGTTTTTTAATCACCCTTTCATCAGTACCTGTCAAAATCTTGTCTAAATCAGTCTGTTTATCATAAAATCCCTCTGCTTTGGAATCTTCATCATACCTTGAGTGTATTTGCACATATGAAAACCAATTCATCTTTATACCTTGTTCCTCTAAATTTTGTATCGATTTAAGTTCACCCTTTTCATCTAGTAATTCCCCATATCTAACTGTTTGTTCCTTCTTATAAATTATAGGATAAGAAAATGCTTCTATCGTTGATAGCCAAACTGGAATTTTCAAATAACATTGTTTTTTTATCTTCTCCCAATTTAGCCACAAAGACTCCCGTATATAATGTCTTCTAAAATAGCCCTGTGTTTTGGTTCCCTTGTACCATAGAAAAGCATGCCAACCCAACAACAAATCATGACCTTCTAGTGTCAACAATCTAGTCTTCCTTAATGTTATCCATTCCTTAACCCACATCAAATTTGCAGCTTGGTAGTACAACTCCCAATTAGGCAGGCCGAACCCTCCTCTAGTTCTAGCATCTTGCAAAAGCTTTAGCTTTATCCTCGCTTTCTTACTTTGCCATATATACTTTAACACAATTTTATTTAGGTCCTCAAAATAGTCTTTTCCAAGCCTAATTGGTATTGTTTGAAACAAAAATAAGATTCTGGGTAGAATATTCATCTTGATTGTTGAGATCCTCCCTATTAATGACAGTTGTAAGTTTTCCCATTTCTTCAAATCTAGGGCTATCTGTTGTTTAAGTTTAATATAAACAAAGAGAGGAGAAGATTGGAAATATTCATACTAGATTAATAGTGGTTGAACAAGAAAAAAGTGGGATGCTGCAGTGGGAGATGGAGAGGTCAGAATTCTATCTCAGATTCCAAAATATAGAGGAAGAAAAAGGGCAAGACTTGGCTGCGATAATGATAGAAATCTTGGCTGATGTTTTGGAAATAACAGAGGAAAAGATGATGGATGGAGTAGATGAGATGTACCGAGTTTCCACAAGATATGCGACGAGAAATAACCTACCCAGAGAAGTTCACATTAGATTTACTAAAAAATCCATCAAGACACAAATTTTACAAGCGGCAAGAGAGAAGATGTTGAAATATAAAGGTAAAGAAATCTTGGTCCTAAAACAAATACCTAGAAGAGTGAGAGAGATGAGAGGAGAATATCGATTTCTGACCAAAGTGTTACTGAAAAAGGAGGTGAATTACAGATGGCTGATCCCAGAAGGACTGATATTTATATGGCAAGAACAGAGACATAGAATTGATTCAATTGAGAAAGCAGAACTCTTCTACGCAGAATTTTTTGGAAGGAGAGAGGAAGAGGCAGAAAAAGAGGTCTTATTAAATGAATCCCAAGAGGAACAAATGGAGATTGGAAAAGAAGAAGGCGTAGTAGGTGGACAGGTGGATATCAAAGATCAACGTGAACCAAGATGCATGAGACCTGCCAAACCTAAATATAAAATATCATCATGGAAGAGAAAAAAATTGATTACAATGAACATAAACGGACTGAACTCAGCTGCTAAGAGAAGGAAGATTTTTCATAAATTAGGGAAATTAAAGTTTGATATAATTTGTTTACAAGAAGTACATATTAAAAAACAACATGAACAATTGTTAGTACAGACAAAACTAGGGAAATTATTTACTTCTTTGACTCAATGTAAGAAAAGAGGAGTGGTTTTATATATTAGGCCATCCCCGCAAAATTGATCCACGCTGATGAAGATGGAAGAATATTAATGGTGGAAATGATGGATAATAATATAAAAATACTTTTGATTGCAATTTACGCTCCAAATGATAAACAAGAAGAATTCTATAAAAAATTACACATGAAAATAACTGGACTGGACTATGCTAATGTAATTATGATGGGAGACTTTAATGGAATTGTGGACAATAAACTGGACTATATAGCAACAACAGCAAAGCACAACAGAAAGATACTTCCTAAATCCTTTTTTAAAATGACAGATAAATTAAGTTTAAAAGATATTTGGAGAGAAAGAAATGCTAAAACCAAACAATATACTTTTTATTCAAATAGACACTTATCATGGTCCAGATTAGATATGATCTGGATTTCAACAGAACTAATATCTAGTATTCAAGAAATAAACATTGAAGCAAGTACTTGGGCAGATCACAACCCATTGACAATTAAATGGAAGGGACAAAAAAAAAGGTCGAGATGGACGTTAAACAATACTATTTTAAAGGAGAAGGACTTTATACAATGGTTTGAGAAAGAATTGGCCTTTTTCTTCAAAGAAAATAGAAAAGAAGATACTTCAGCACAGAATGTTTGGGACACAATGAAGGCATATGCGAGAGGTTTGATAATAGATTACATAAGAAAAAAAAATATTAGGAAAAGACAAGCTACTAAAGCCCTGGAAGATGACCACAAAAGACTTGAAAAAGAACTACAGAAAATGCCACAGAAAAAAGACATCAAATTGAAACTGGATATAACTAAATGTAAAATGGATTTAATAGAGAAAGAAGAACTGGCACAGAAGATTAGGAATGCTAAGCAGAACTATTTTGAAGATGCAAATAAGCCAGGTAGATGGCTAGCATATAAGTTGAGAAAGGAGAAAGAGTCGAGGAAAATATCGCAGTTAATAGATGATCAAGGTCAAGTTTGTTATGGCAATAAAGAGAAAAAGGAAATTATTCAAGATTTTTATGGACAACTATACAAGAAAGAGAATATTGATGAGGAAAAAATTAAACAGTACTTGCAGAATGCAAACTTACCTAAAATATCTAAAGAGACTGAAGAAATGTTAGAAAGTAATATAACAATGATGGAACTAAGCCAAGCACTTAAGAAACAAAATAATGGGAAAGCACCAGGTCCAGATGGGCTGCCTGCAGAATTCTACAAAATATTACAAGAATCATTGAGCATCCCACTTTTAGATGTTATGAATGAAGCTATGTCAAAGAAGACGATACCTAAAACATGGTCAGAGGCTTATATTACACTTATTCCAAAAGAGGAGGCTGACCCACTGCAAATTAAGAATTATAGACCGATTTCTTTATTAAATGCAGACTATAAAATTTTTGCTTCGATATTAGCAGAAAGACTTAAAAAATATTTGAATAATTTTATTCATCCAGATCAAAATGGATTCCTGCCAAAGAGACAAATTAGAGATAATATGAGAGTAATTTTGGACACTTTGGAATATTATGAGGCACATCCTGAAAAGCAAATGGTTTTGATATTTTTAGATGCCCAAAAGGCATTTGACAGTGTGAATTGGAGATTTATGTTACTCTTACTGGAACAGATGGGTTTTGCTAGAAGATTTATCCAAGCAATAGAAGCAATTTATCATGAGCAAACTGCAAAAGTAATGATAGAGGGAGAATTTACAGACTCTATTAACATAAGAAAAGGCACAAAGAAGGATGTCCCCTTTCTCCCTTGTTATTTGTATTGACTCTGGAAGTGCTGAATAGAAATATTAGAGAAGATAAAACTATAAAAGGAATGAAAATCAAAAAGGAAGAATTTAAATTACAAGCCTTTGCAGATGACTTAGTTTTTATTTTGGAAAATCCTGTAGAAACAGCTTTGAAGTTACTGGAAAAGATAGAGACATATGGTGAGGTGGCTGGTCTGAAAATAAATAAAGATAAAACAAAGATTTTGTCAAAGAACATGCTACTAAGACAAAGAGAAGAATTGGCAGATCTGTTGAAAATCCAAGTTACGAACAAGGTTAAGTATTTGGGGATATATTTGACATCAAGATGTAGTACATTAAAAGAGACCAATATATAATTTTTATATTGATAGTATATAGGGTATATAGTATATAAGACTTGGAACTGCAGCATTTTTGAAGCAAAGGAGTCAATTTAACACCATCAATGACTAGGAACAGCTCCTGATTTCTTTGCAGAATTATTTCATCAGTAACTATTTCTTCTGACTGAAGAATGAAAGATTATTTCATAACAACTATAAAGAGTTATTTGTAAAGAAGTATGAGGTCTGAGAAAGTTTGGGCAATGCTAAATTATTATGCAACCCCTCAAAGAGATATGCCCTTAGAATATCATTATTTGTAACAAGATATTTTTAAAGGCAATCTTGAAGAGGAAAAGGGAATGAGCAGGAATTATAGCTTAAAACTACTAAAGATCAAAACAGGTCATGGCACCTGGTTCAGGAAACATTCATTCCAGTTTGCCTTTCATAAATCTTTGATTATATGGCTCTATCATAGGGCATGGAGGTCAGTGTATGTGGCAGAGCCCATGCGATAGAAAGGTTGGAGAGGATTTGTGATTTTACAGTAGTTTCTTATTTTATACTTGTTGTTATACTGCTTGCTATGGTGGATAACTACTGTAATCCACCCAGAGTTATCAGGATGAGATGTCTGGCCATAAGAGGAGAGAAGAGGGGAATGGGGAGGGAAAGGAGGGGAGGGGAGGGGAGGGGAGGGGAGGGGAGAGAAGAGAAGAGA